>JBBPCY010009405.1:0-15666 GCA_037974405.1 Brachyalestes nurse
GTCCTTCAGGAAGCCTGGAGAACTGTTCCTCAAGAACACATTAACATACAAGAGAGTCTGGATCTCTGGAAGCAAAAAATTAAGAAATGAGGGGCTCAAAACTTTTCCCTTGTAATAACAATAATCGCAAAAATAATAATAACAGAAACAGGAAACAGAGTGGAAGACAGAATGAAGAGAAGAGGCACAGCTCTGACAGAACAAATAGGTTTTAAATTGAGTTGTGAAAGAAGAAAGAGGATGTTTTGTGAGAATAGCTCATAAGAATTTATGCTTACAAAGTGATTTAATTTAAACACAGAAAGTTCCTTTACACGCATGCAACTGCGATGTTTTTTGTTCGTGAGCATTTTTATCTCCATATCGAAGTAGTTCTCGTCAAAGACGACTACGAGAACCAGCTGTTTGTCTAATACAGTAATCCCCCAGTTTTACGAGGATCAGGAGTCGCAGATTTAGTCATGCAGAATTTTTTGGAGAACCGAACTCATAGTTTTACACGGAAATCCCCACAATAACGCGGAAACTGCAAATATCCGCCGCCTTTTTTTGCTTTTTTGTGGCAATAAATACATTTTTTCTGCATTTTTCACACAAGGGGACCCGTTCACCTCGCCGCGGTGTCCCAATACTTTTGTCCTGCGACCTTCCAAGTTGCATATCTCGGCGGGGAAAGCACTCAGACACTCAAACTCCACAGTTCAGTAGATCTCCAGGAGACCTTTCCAACGAGCCCTTATTTGTATTTTTAGCCCGAATAGATCAGGTGTTATTCTCCGAAAACTGGGTCCCAATACTTTTGTCACGCAACCTTCCGCGTTGCATATCTTACCTTGAAAAGAGGGTTTACCTTTACATTTTCTTTAAGGGTAATACATTAAACCGAGTTTAAAATGAAATTAAAGTGTTCTGGGAGCATGTTTGGGCGCATATTTAGGGTTTACACTATAAAAATAGGCATTTGTTTCCCACTATACATGGGCGCTCTTGGAACGTAACTCCTGTGAAAAGCGAGGGATTACTGTGTTCATTTTTATGTCATATTTTTGTCATATTAAGCAAAACTAACCATATGTCTTTTAAAAGAATTCTTGTTTTTCCATCTTCTGAGCTTATGTCAGTGTGCATGAGCAAGCAGTTCAAAATAATATTAACCAAGAATAAGATGTCTTTCCATCTATCGTCAAACAAAATACAGAGATACTCTGCGGTCCCCTCTCATACCTTCACACAGTTACTGTATATTGAATAAAAATACACCGATTTATTTTTATTCATACAGACCCACACTAAAACAAAAAACCTATCTTTCTTTTTTGTAAACTGTATTTAAAAAACTGTAGTTAAGTCTCTCAAAACCTTTCATTACGCAAGCATCTAATCCTGTATAAAAGATCTTTTGAATACAGTTAAATCACTTTCCACACGAGCTTTTTCTTTGTGCATCACTAAAATCTTTTACTCTTTGAGGCCGAGGGAAAAGTCACGCAGTCGGTGTTTATTCCTGTTTCTGCGCCGCACACGTGACTTTGCTCTGATTGCATTTGATTTTTATGCTAATGCGAGCACAAATCTCGTTAATGTTGCTGGATCTTCGTCAGCTGCTCTCGCATCCTTATACGTGTTCTCATTGTCAGCACAGCAAATGCAATTAGATATTAGAAAATAACTCCACAATTAGGAACAGAGAGAATTGGCTTCATACGGCCAATAGGTTTGCATCAGTGTCAAATTCTTCGAGGCTGTGGGGGTTCGCGGGTTGGACAGAGAGAGAGAGAAAAAATAAAAGATGGTTGAAAATGCAGGTTTCATTAGTTTAGCTCGAACGTACTTCCCATGCTCCAGTGAAAGAGTAGCAGATCTGCAAAACCGCTGCGCTGTGATCAATGGCGTTTTTTTTATTAAGACTCCAGTTTAAGAGTTTTTGTATTAGTCCATTTGTATTATTCCTCTCCGCCTCTGCCCATTTTTCTGAAAGGCAGTGACCTGCTCCAGATCAGCCTTTCACATATACTTTGGGTATATACTGCAACCCTTCTTTTATCAAAGGGAGTTTTTTTCCACTTTACAAAGTACAGGAACCCCTGGCACCAGAAAAATAGGCCTGCAATTTCCCCATTGCCCATTGGTTCGTTACTAAAGGTTCCAGCTGTATGATCTTTGGTACTTGCTCAGGCCTGGATCATCTGGCACCCCCATTTAAGCTTTGGTAAGCATTCAGCAGCATTCTCTGGGACAGGCAAGACTACTGAACATGGTGTGCATCTTGCTAAATTACACTGCTGTATTTAAAGGGTTTGGCAGCTCAGCCGCAAACATTGTAACTGCCTCAATAAACCTAAAGATATGTGGCTTTAACCATTAAGCCAGATTTGGGAAAGCAAAAACCTAAACCATAATTCAAATGGAAGGAAAAGCTAGAATAATGTAACTCCTTTGCGCAATCAGGACTGTATCAGCATTTCAGAGCATGAACAACCCCACAGCAAAACAGCACGGCCTTCAATGGCCTTGAATACTTTTAATAGCCCTGGATCTGGATTCTTTTCGTAGTAAGCTTTCCACTCAAAATACCTTCCTGCAGCTACAGATGAGCTCAGGCCCTGTTGCTGGTATTTGGAGTTCAGATGATCACTTTATCAGCAGGATTATAGCTTTCAGGATGCGACTGAGAGAAATGCAATTCTGTTTTTATAAAATGTTTTCCTTACTCCTTTATTTAACTGCTATGTCAAGTCGAACTGGCATTCCAAACCAGACCTATCACTTTTGGTGGATATATGCACATGGAGAATAACAATTTACGAATGAAAAGTACTTGTGAGTCTATACAATTTTTCTGTCTGTCTGCACAGTGTCCCCATGTGTGCACCCCCATTTATTTCCAGGGCACCTTCGGTGATTTTGTTTGGGACCTCATCATGGTATCATGATTGATACCAGCAGGACCTAATGGTACTACAGGGTGTCTCCTCTGAATTCCTGATGCTTCCAGATAAAGACAAACATATAAGTGCACAAAACAGGAAGACAGAGTGGTATGCTGATATATCAATAGTTTTTTTGTTTTTAGAATTTTAACTGTGCAAAGAGGCCACTAAAATAAGTTACTTAAGAGGCTAATGTTACGATCCTTTTATTTCTAAGTTTCTATATTTTAGCTTTATTTTATTTATTGTCAGCTCTGCTAGTAATATAGTAAGCAAAACTACCATAGCATTTTGGTGAGTATGTGAGCACAGTGCAATGCAGTATATCATTTTATTTTAGCCGATAAGCTAAGCTAACTAGAAAGGAAGTCTCAAGAGGGTGTAAAATAACCTAGAACTAGACATTTGAGCTCTGCTGTTCCTGTCTGGGTCCATTTTTGTTTTGGATTGCGCAGATGAAAAACAACCCGAGTGTGTTTCTTGGTAACGCCGAGTATGAACTATTCAGCCGGGTCTGAATAAGGATTTGACTGTTTTGTCAAACCACTGTTAAAAGCAAATGTTAAAAATATTTTGGCCCAAATGTGGTTTAAACACCTAAAGGTTAGAATAATGCCGAGTGCTGCAATCACAACAAGTGGATAACAGGGTTTGGTATTTTTTTAGGAGTGCAATGAGGCCAACGCTCAGCATATGACTAAGCAAGAGGCTATTGCTCCTAAACCATTTTCTGGAGTTATTTCCAAAGGTAGTAACTTGCCTTTATCTATATTTTGGTCAAGCCATGATTTAGAGAAAAAAAAAGTCTTTGATGAGACAATGAGGACATCAAGATGAGTGTTGCAAAACATACCAATGTATTAGTGAATAAGTAACATTTCAAAAGAAAGAGGACACTTTTGATGTGCTGTGTGTAGACGTGAGTGCGTATTACTCTCCATTTTTATAGGACAGATTTACAGTAGAAGTCCCTCTGCATTGGAAGGCCTCATTAATCATGCATGTGTCCTCGTCCTAAATTTGCATATTCAAATCACCACAGCAAAAAAGAATTAAAGCTTGGACTACACACATATATGGAATCTGTGTGAACCACGCTAGCTGGAGCATGTGAATATAATTTCAAGACTCAGATGACAGAGGACCATGACGCTAAGCTTTTTTTTGGTGTCTTTGGTTTTACACTGGAATTACGAGGTTCATGTAGCAACAGTAGTTTTTTAACCATATGGTATCATAAAAACTGCTGGTCTGTTGGGAGAAATAAGTTTCTCTATTTGCAGATGTGCATTCTGTAGGGACAGACGATACGACAAACATATTACAACTTTCCAATTAATTGTGATTATTTTTCCTGATATCTGATCTGTTTAAACAGACAAAAAAGACCCAGCAATGGCTTATTTAAAACGAATATCAAATGATGGCTTAAAAACATATCAGAATAGAACATGGGTAAAGATTTGACGGTAAAGATAAAACAAGGGTATTTATTAACTGTATTACTAAGCATACTCAGTGTTATTGTGTCAAGAATCACATTACTGTTCTTAGTTTTATTATTATTATTATTAGTATTACTTGATTTTTTTATACCTGAATTCTTGTCCTACTTTTTTGTGATATGGACATGGTTCCAATGTCAAAACACCTGTTAACATCCCCTTCAGCAAGCATAGTACACAGCTAATCGATCAGATTAAAAAATCCATTTTTGTGCTCTGCAATATATGGGGAGAGAGACAGGACGGGTGAGCCCCCTATATATGTTTTGTAGAGAAGGTCAGTGATGTCATGGATACACAGCAGACTTTAAACTAAAGCTCAGGTCAGTTATAAAAAAGAGACTTTGTGTTTGTTGTGTTGTTGTGAAAATAATCAGCCTGTGAATGCAGCTATACCTTCAGACGTGCTCAGTCATAAATGGCTTGGTAAGAGCTGGCGAATTCCTGCCTCCCCCGGAGGCAGTTAATCTGACAAGTAGACTTACCACCTTTCATCAACAGCTCATTTAGAAGTTCCTAACCAGCTATGTTGCGGTGTGGATGGTTTGGGGCTGGATATTGCAGTTTCAAAAGGACTATAGGAGGCCCCACTCCCTTTTTACTAGGCGTTTGAAGGTGTGCTTGGTCTCACTTGGACTCTGTGTGCCTCTAATTTGGTCAAGCTTTCTGCCTTTAGTGGATGCAGTGGGTCCTGGCTTGGCTGACACCCAAGCCATTGCTTGGGTCTTGGGCCTGAAGTCTGTTCATCACACCAGAACCATCATCAACTGAGGGGTGAGTTGGCTGGAATGGGAGCACTGGGCTTTGCTGAGGGACTACTGGAGAGGATGTGAAGTACCCAGCGGGGAGATCCATTTGTGAAACTTGGCCTCATGCCGGAGTTGAAGGACATGTCTGGTCCTCTGCTGGACCCTGAGGGACTGAAGAACTCAGTCAATGAAAAACGTTTACAGGTGCTGTGTTAAGGTGTTTAGCAAATCCGATTTAAATGAGTATAATGAGTATAATGTATATTTCGGTACATCCAACTGTTTCTGAGGAATATATTCTCTGCAATGTTGCTCATTTTAACTGAGTTTTTTTTAATATGTAAGGAGGTTTGTATGCCAAATGCTTATTTTTTGAGACAGGCTATAAATGGAAATAGAGGGCCAAATAGCACCTATTCAATTTGATGTTGGTCTAGCTAAGCTTGCTACATACATCTCAAGGAGTAACAAAGTGGAGAATAGACCTGGTCAGGAAGCTTCGCTTAGCTTCATTTATAGCTTTTATTAAGTGTAGAATGTTTCTGAATTTTGATTTTATAAATTAATGAACAATTTGTAGATCTGTATGGGGCAGAATACTAACAAGCAGAGCAAAAGGTATAAAAGTGTTTGCTCAGTGTTGGGGGTTGAGTCTGTGTTTGCCAGCCCATGGAGCTAATCTTTGGTCTTTGAATTTTAGAGCCTATTGTAGTAGTTGACTGACCAAATAAATAATAAAACGTAATAAATAAATAATAGTAACCCCAAACAGACAAAGGTCTGAAATTTGCCTCACCCATTGTCCATTTTACATGGATATCAGTATATCCCACAGTTTCAGAAATCACATTAGCAAGTCCATTTGAGATTATTTAAGTTGATGTAATTTGAGGCAAGCGTGTGGTGGTTAGTCATGCAGTTTGGATGATGCTAATTGACAGGGTATGAAGTTCTATTTTATCACTGATCTCATGCTTCCAGCACAAAATTCCCCTTACTTTTGCTTCTTTAGTTTCAAACTGGAGCTAACAACATAGCTAACAAGTAATGGAAGCTTATAGTCACCAAGTAGAATTCTGCAAACTGCATGCCTAAACTATGACACGTAAAATATCTACAGCAGACTTGATTATGGTAATCTGTAAAAATGGGCATGAGTCTGTTGCATTACTAAAAACACGAGTAGCAGCCAGCTTTGGCCTGAAATTGTCTGTACTCATGAAATCTTTCCCTCAGTACTACAATGATAAAAGCTAAAAATGGGTCCTCTCCGTGCCCCTTTGCGAGTAGGTAGCCATTCCAATAAACTGTATGAATCCAATAAACATGTTTAACTCATCTACTTCCCAAAAGCATGCTACACTCTCACTAATGAGGCACAAAGTGCTCACTGAACATTTTTGGTTCTGTCCTCCAGAGTGCTGTTTTTTTCTTCTTATTCTGCTGACTGCTCAAGTGTCTTTTATTCTCATTCAAAAGTGATTGGAATAGGGGAAAAAATGAACAAAGTTTATATATAAGGGGAAAACGTTATACCTGTTGCTGATTTCTCACAGGCGTCGCTCCCTCTCTCTCGATATGGGGGCGGTGTCTCTCTCCACTTTTAATGAGTCTTTTAATTAGTTTGCTTTTTAATCTATATCTCATTAGTCTATGACTCCATTCAGCTGCAGCTTCCTAAGAGAGACCCCCAGAGGGGTGGGACAAGCAGAGGAGCTTCTGCATCCCTTTAAAGACACTATAATAAAACACTGCCGAAGCTAAATACGCTTTCCTGCAAAGCCAAAACCCGGAAAAGTCACAAAATGCTGCAGCAAGGCTTTCTAACTCCAGGTCAGGTCGGCAGTGCTTTGCAGTTTAGTGTAGAATGTTTAGTGTAGAACTATGTCAGCGGTAAAAATCTCCACTGTAACATTTTAGCCATAAAATCACAGAGTTACTAAGCAACAATTCTAACAACAGCAGTAGAAGTGTTTGACAATTTAAGCTGACAATGAAAAATGTAATTTTTCATAATTGGACTTGCTCTCTAGGGACAGGTGGAATGGTCCTCCCTTGACCACCTCTTACTACAAGCTAACTTGGGCATCTTTAGATGAAGTACAAGAATTAGTAGTAGTGTTCGTAGTGTTTAGTTTCATCCCTACTCTTCCTGATGCTACAACACACCTCAGTCAGGAATCCGTGACCTGTCCGAGTCTGAGGCCCATCACATAATCCCACCCACATTTGCAGGTAATGGATGTAGTGTTCTCTGCAAGCCCTGAAAGCACTAAGGAGACTCAGAAAGCTAGTATGTTGAGTGGAACCTCCCAGTGCTATTATTTTGTTACTTTAGAAAGCTTCGATTAAAGTTGCCAATTCATAGCAACAAGCACAATAAACAACCTAAAATTCTGAGCTAAAATACAGCACTCTGCTTGATTACTGCCATTAAAAAGCAGCAGAACTCACAATTCATACATACATATGTATACACACACATACACACACACACATGTACATATATATATACAGTATATATATATATTAATTCGTTTTTTATGTCTTGCAGGAGCACAAACTCATATATGCAAGCACACACTTACGTGTGCACACATCAGGAGAGCATGTCTAATTATCTCATATCTTCTGCACTCATACAGTTTTCATTGCTGTCTCATCTTCCGTGACACTCTCTATGTTACCCATATTTCAACTGGTAATAGAGCAGAAGGGACACACACACACACACACACACACACACACATACACACACATACACATACTCACACAGTCACAGACTTCAGCTTCCACTGTTGTTAAGTCTGCATAATTTCTTGCAAGCCAGTGGTGCCACACACACACATACACACTGATTCTGCACAACTTATCAAAATGACCATAATAAAATGTCTGTCCCATGTCTCTGCTGTAATGTGTGGAAAATATATATATCAGTGCCATGTAAAGCAGATATACAACTCAATAAAGTAACAATCTTTTTATTTCTCAGTAAGTCATTCATTTGGTTTTTCTCTGCTGTGTCATAAAAATGTAACATGCAGATACAAGCGGCAGCAGAAATAAATCTGGAGCTGAAGATTAGGCAGGTAGAATTACATTTGCTCAAATACACTATATGTCCCACATATATTCGGACCTCCCTCATTAATAATCTTAGCTACTTTCAGGCACATCTTATACAACCCCTAGAAAAAAGCACTGCCAACAGAATGGGACCCTCACTATACCCAATGCCAAGTGTTGGCTAGAGTGATAAAAACACCCCCTACATTGTTCTTTGGAGTGTCTGGGGTCCACTCCATATCTTTATAATGTGCTGGAGTGAAACATTTTATCCAAATTTACCATCCAACATCAGCATCTGACCTCACTGATGCTCTTGCTGTTGAAAGCAACCAAATATTCACAGCGATTTTCCACAGTGCAGTTTAAAGCCTTCCCAAAAGATTAGCAGCTATTACTGCAGCACAGGGGTGGGCAAACTTCCTAGTAATACATTTGATTTCAGGAGAAATGCTGTTTTCTAAAGTTCTGATTTTTACCAAGTTTTTGGCCCAGGCAGCAGGAACAATGGCAATAAACTAAAATGATCAGATTAAGCTGACTGGGACTAATTGCTCTGGTGTCATAGTAATGGGAGAGAATAGGGACGCCTTTATAGGGAGATCAGATGAGTTTAAAACGTAGCTTCATTAAAGCACTGGGGGAATAGTGTGTAGTAGTATTTGGTATCTATGCAAAGAACATCAGTGTCAAAAATAATTATTCAACTCCTCTGCGTGTTTGTGTGTGTGTGCGTGTGTGTATGTGTGGTATCAATGCCAGAGATAATTACTCAAGCCATGTTCCGATAGTAGGAATGGGGAGAAGGGTCTACAGAGAGAACCATTTAATGAGCTCGGAGATTGATATAAACACAAACACACAAATCTGATGCAGAGAAATACACAAGTACACAATTGCACAGGTTTAGCACTGAGTTCAGTTTAAGGCTATTGAAAGTTCATGCTCGCTTTCTCGGTCTCTAACCTACACACACGGGTGGCAACAGAAAGAATGATGCAACATTAAGCAGATGCAACAGTCTTCTCTGCACAAAACAACAAGTCGTCATAGTCAGGCATGTGTTTGTGTGTGTTTGTGTGTGTGTGTGCATGTGCAAGTGTTGACTTTACTTCTACAAAGTTCAGTCAGGATCATTTAAGCTAATTGCTAGCGATTTTAATGCATGCATACACACTAAAATACAGTGAATACACTTCATGTAGCATTGCTAACACCTTCTTTGCCTCCACACGGCTTCCTATGAACCGCTTTATTGAGCTCTGTTGGATATTGAGAGCTGAAATATGAGGATGAATATTTAGTCTGCAGGAAGGAAATGCAGACTTCATTGGGCTCAGTCCCAGTGGGGTACTTAGAGCACTGTTTGGAATTCACTGCACAGTTCAGACCAGCATCCACCCTATAGCTCAGCCACAGAGCCGGGGGAAAAATCAAAAAGCAGCTAAGCACGTTGAGCACGGAGGAGCTGAGGAGCTAATGTCCTGTCACTGCACAAACCTTTACTGTAGACACTTCAAAAGATTATGTTAGTGACTTTCCACTAGTGACTAGAGGTGATGCTTCACTTAAGGCAGATATTGACAGTGGAATCATATTTGCAGACTAACTTTACTTCTTCTGGGTGCTCCTACTGCCAACTACTGCTTCCAGCCCCACTTTGTCACTACTAAATTCGGACACTCTGTCTGACATGTCAAAACTGACTACAGCGCCACCTAGTGGATGTACTAGTCACCTAGGAGAATTACACCGCTGTTTACAAACAGGAACAAGAGCTTTGATGTCACTTTCTGCTCACTTGAGCCTGGTGTGGCTTTGAAGGCAGATATCAGTGGTGCACTTCTCAAAGGATGACCCTGACTTGTCAAAGACGCTCGTTTGTGTTTCTTTTTTATTTAAGATGTCTTGGATTTTCAAACAAAAGCAAAACTAAGAATCCGACAAGTGGCTGACGAGTGAAAAATCCACTGAGAACATCACCCAACCAGCAATAACAAAAGAGAGCGTCTGAAAGAGATCAGTGTTAGAATGAAATGGCAGACTTTAAGAAGAAGAGAAGCAGTAGAAAAACAAGGGGAAGAAACAACAACAGAAAGAAAAACGGTAGGAAAATACCAACCTTATTTAATGGGTTCCGAAGTCCATGGCAATGTTAGCATAGAGAGAGAGAGAGACAGAGACAGAGAGAGAGAGAGAGAGAGAGAGAGAGAGAGATTAAAATCAAATCAAGCATACACAGCTGGCATTCGGCACATGGAACAGGCAATCTTTACTGATTGTAATGTTAGGTTTGGAAAAGCTGTATAGGTGACTGGCATGCCTTAAAATGCAGAGATGATAACAGGTTTCTATTCATGACAAACTCGACATTTCAACCTCTCAATGCAAGTAATTAAAGCATTTTTTGACATCAATAACACATTCGCAAGGGGTGGACAAAATAACACTACCCCCCCCGGAAACATATTAATATCATGTAGGAAGCAGTGTAATGGTAAGGTTCAGGTTCTGAGTCACAATCACAGTTCAGCTTGCAACAAGTTTGATTCATTTAAAAATCAGATTTTTTCCTCTTTTACAAAATAAGAAATCTGGCCATATTCCTACATTAACAAAGTTTATGCAGTTGCTCTGAGTTTCATAAGTTAGTCTTGTCTGTACTCCAAATTCAAGGGATTAGATTTCCTAAGTTTCTTGGGTTTCCATTATATTTAGACGAATTGATGGTGCCATATGAGGGTGGTTTAGGCGAAGAGTTTCCAGATGTAAGTAATGGGTAAAAAAAAATCTAAGGTTTTGTTATGCTAGTTTATATCTCAGCACTAAAAAAGTAGCATCTGAACAGCAGACTTGCCATTTATTCCTCAGCGTACAGTTATTGTTCAAACTGGGTCACAGAGGTGCTGATTAAATCCTGCTGCCAGTTTTTGAGGCCGTATGTTTTGTGGTGCTTAGCACTTATCTTGTTAAATGTTCATCTCTCCCTGTCAGTGAGATTTAAGCCGGCGTTCCTGCTCGTCGAGGCAATTTGTCCAGGTTTGGCAAATGCCGTCGTGATTTTCAAGACTGCTGTCCTTGACAGAATCTTGCCGTTTTCCCATCTGATGCACCTACACTTCAGGCACTATTTGACCTCACAGGAACTCTGTTAGCTGTTTGATGTTGCTTGTAAATTTGGACTACTGATTAGAGTACCTTTACAGCTAAAACACTCTTCTGAATGAGATACTATAGTAACTTCCCCTCCTTTGTGTAGCTGCCCTCGTAATTGAGATTTAATTGCTTCAAAATGAATGTCCTTTTAAACACAGCAATTATGTTATTTTGTCCACCTCATGAACCTTCAAAGATAATTTAAAAAGACACGGGCAGCTGCAGTGACACTACAGTACATCAAACTATGGTGGAGGACGCCAAATTGTAAGTCGCTTTGGATAAAAATGTCATGACAAATGAATGTAATGTGATGTAGTGCAGGATACCATGAGATTTTGTTTACTTTAAACACACACACACACACATATGCAGTTATAGTCCTCTATTCCTCTGTAGTTCAAATGTCTTAGGGCTATGCCTAATCTAATAAAAATGGAATGTTTGCATTAATTTAATGCTTCAAATAAAGTAAATAAAGCAAATAAAAGCTACATTTTCATTTTTGTAAAAACAATTCTTCTAACAAACCTGAAAAGTTTGATATCTGGTCTCTATCATTCTTTAAGTCCTCTGTCATTAGGTTCCAACACATACACACCGGCACAAATACACACATACATACACACACACACACACACACACAAATATACACACACAAATATACACACAATCCACTGCCTTCAACAGCTGCTGCATAAAGCCCATAGCTGGGTGTTATAAAGAGCAGCTCAAGGCCAGATTTGAAACACAGAGCTGTAAATAGGCAAAAAATGCAACAAAGCAGCAACCGTTTTAATTACAGGCACAGAGCTCTGCTGGGGTCCTAAAGGTGAACCCTGAGTCTGCCTGTGAGGAAAAGCATGGGTCCACTGCCATGATATCAGGCTGCTGCATTGGTAAGCTACTCACACGTTATGCTGCATAATCAGATCAATATACAGGCATACGAGTCTGCTTCAGTGGGAGCTGTGTGAGTTAGCTTGACTGAAACGGACTCCACGGGACTGAAAACACACATAGTGTGTGATTAGGCATAAAGAGTATGGCTTGTAGCAACTCAATGTAATAACTACTGATGATGTGATAACGACTCATGCAGTGTTATAAGCACTCTGTGCAATTAACTGTTCTACAGTATGTCTTCTGTAGATGTTTGCCAATCAGTATTGCAATATTGGCCTTTGCAATACTGATATTGCAGAGGGCTGCAATATGCAAATGAGCCTCTAACAAGTCCCAGTATTCAATTAATTGTGTGCAACGAGTTTCCTGACAAGGGTATCTGTAGGTTTGGGTGATGTGAGGCATAATACAAGGAGAATATATAAGAGTTGGTCGATCTTTAACCAGACCCCATTGACTCAGTTCAGTTTTTTAAGTTGCACTTACTCCATACAGCCTGTCTCACTCCAGACATTTCATTTTAATTTCCTGCTTCAGAGAGTTCTGAAAAGATAAGAATATGCCCCTTTCCTCTGGGAAGGTGAATGTAGTATACCTTTAAAACTCAATCAAGATACACAATGAAAACGAAAGGGTTATGTTGTACCACTGGGGTATCATGTTTCCAACACAGACAAACATGAAGTATCGAGTTTCATATAGCGCAGTCGTCTGATCGCTGGCTTCTTCCTCTAGGCTATTTCCAATACAGCATGGCTCCATGGTCCCACTATCACATCAAACTGCTTAATGATGAAATGTCTTCTGATTGCACTTTCTTATATACTTCTGGGTCTGCTAAAATCCATTTTCTAACAACCCCAAACCTGTTTCATGTGGGATATCCCTAGACTTGCTTTTTTGTTTTCGATTGTTACTTAATGTTAGTTAATGATGCCAGAAATTTGTTCAGAAAAGTCTGAAATTGTGGAATAATCTATGTGTACTGAGCTAAGGAACTAGAGGTGACATCATTTACTATGCAACAAACCAGGCCATTACAAGCTGTAATTACTAAATCTCAAAAGATATTGCATACAGACTAGGGGTGTTAAAATGAATCACATAATTGATGCATTACGATTCAGACGTGGATGATTCTGCACCAATGCAGTAGCAGGACATAATCGATTATATCATAATGACATTGCTTGATTTTAAAATCTAGTTGAAAAATAGCACTGCAGAATGTTTTGTTTTTGAAGACTGACCATATTCATTGAAGATGTAGGCTAGGCCTATACTATTTACAATTTCTGTTTACATTATGATGAGCTATGTCTATATTCTTTATTTAGCCCTATGTTTACAATTTAGTGTACTGGTCACATTTTTTGTTTACATTTTTCAGTTTTGTTGGATAAAAACATGAGCTTACATCTCACTGCTTGTATTTGAAAACATAATGCGAAGTAATGTAGAAAATTGATGGGATGCATTGTGATATCGAATCAAATCGAATCTTTGATATGATCATCGTATTCGAATCATGAGCCCAGTAAAGGTTCACACCTCTAGTATTTACCCTGCTTATACCAAAGAAAACAGCAGCGCATACCAAAGAAAACGGGAGACGGCAGGTCATTGTACACTGTTCAGCACGTATACGGGTTTATTATTATTATTAATAATAATAATAATAATAATAATAATAATAATAATAATAATAAAAGCGTTACCTTTATATTGTAGTATTGTATTAAACTGAGTTTAAAATTAAATGAAAGTGTCATTTATTCTTAGAACCGAACAAATAATTGCTGGAGAAAAGGCAGATATCCTCCACATTTTTTTTAATTATAATATCAGTATTTACATTCTAGCACTACAGGAGTTCAGTGTACAGCACAAATACGGGTTTACCTTTACATTTTCAAGGGTAATGTATTAAATTGAGTTTAAAATTAAATTAAAGTGTTTTGGGACCATATTTGGGGGCATATTTAGGGTTTACACTATATAAATAAGACATTTTTTACCACAACACAACAACGCGTTTTTTCACTATATGCGGGTGCTCTTGGCATATATCCCCGGCGAGAAGTGGGGGGTTACCGTACATACAGTCTCTTATGAGAGATGAGAACCCAACAGTACTAACAGGTTGCAACCAACCTAGCAGTGATTTTTTTTTATTTTTGACCATTTTCAACACTCTCTGAGAGTTTGTGTGTAACATCACAAACAGTATAAGGAGAAGACTTGCAGGTAAGTAAGTTATTTTTCTGATAAGATGCTGATGCAAGCACATGCAAATAGCAGGTGTAAATACCGAGTTTAGAATTTACATTTAGCTGTGCATATCACACAATTATGCACAACGCGATCTCACAAGCTGTTGCAGCTTCTCCAGGGAGATTCTGATAAAGCTCCTCAAAAGAACAGGGGAGCAAATGCAGGTCAGTAGAGGCTGAAATTCAGACTTTTAGCGGTCAAAAATAGGTAAATGCGCTGTCTATCCCAGGGATTGTCATTGCATCCCTGGCAGATATAATATCCGGCTGGCCAGAAACATTTTGTGTATTAATGAGTAAATGGAATTTATATGTGAATATGTGGCATGCATGCTAGGCTAAAAGCTATCCCATTCCAGCCTTCGCAGTTAACACACAAAACACTTCACACTTTACCGCGCAGAAGGAGAGCAGTCTCCGCCCAGTCCAGTAGGAGAGTGTTAAAATATTAAAAGAGTGGAAAAAATATTAAAACCCTCTTCACCTTCAGCTCCTGCTTCTCTAAAACTCTCCCTGCTCACAACCGCTGCTCCTGCTTCTTCTCTGCTTCTGGAGGACCAGAGTAACTTGCGCCCCCACCTGGACTGAATCTATCAGTTCTTTTGGCCATGTCCACACGCACACTGGTATTTCTGAAAACGGAGATTTCCCGTTTTCGGGTTTTTTTAAATCGCATACACACGAGCACGTTTTAAAAATATCTCTTAAATATCTCTTATAACCTTAAATCGTACAGCATTAGTGACCAGTCAGAAGCCTTGGAGGGGGGACATCATTACCAGAGACGCTCCCTTTTAGTTTGTATAGTCCATACAGTTAATAACACTGATAATGCCGAGAAATAGGCAAATAATATACATAATCAGAGAAACATATTTTATTAAAACGAGAAGAGAAAAGTGTAAAGGGGGTGTTCAGAAGGTAAAGGGGGTGTTGAGAGTAGGCATGGGCCGGTATAAGATTCTGATGGTATGATAAACTTGGATAAAAATATCACGGTTTCACGGTTTCACAGTATCACGGTATTGTAATTACTGCTCTACAATGTTATATTTAAATGTCTATAAATTTTGAGGCG
>JBBPCY010009424.1:0-15663 GCA_037974405.1 Brachyalestes nurse
GGAGAGAATGTATGTGAGGGCTGGAGATGTTAGAGAACATGGGGGATACACACACACACACACACACACACACACACAAACACACACACACACACACATATATATATATATATAAAAATATTGAACAATTCCTGCGCCCATGGTTTGAAGTAACCATTTCCATTAGCTTCAATATTACTGGCATTCTTTATACAAGTATATACTATAACATGTGTGTGTGTGTGTGTGTGTGTGTGTGTGTGTGTGTGTGTGTGTGTGTGTAATGTGGAAAAAGCCTACGAAAACCTTAAGATAAAGGATCGAGGATTACAAAACAGTTAAAAGGTTTAAGAAAAGGATAAAGAATCATAAAAAGTATATGTAAAAACCAGAGAAGAAGTGTAAAAACAGTTATAAAGTAGGAAAAAGGTGTGTTAAAATGAGGTTATGAAAAGTGAAAAGTTGAAAAACATGAAAAACATGTTTGTGGTTATTTAGTTCCATATCACACTGAAATCATGAAAAAAAATCTAAACTGTAAGTCTAGGGAAACAAAAGCTTATCACTGTATTAATCATAACCCATGTGTCACAATTACTGGCATCCCTACATTTAGTACTTTCTACAACCTCTGTTTGCATTATAATAATTACTCTTGTTATGCTTAATATGACCAGAGGATGCAAGGAATGCAAGTCTTTACTGTCAGACTCACCCGTCAGGTTTTAAAGAGGTTTAGGACAGAAGGTTTGGGCATCCTGTGGCTTTTATGAAGCAAGATTTATGTAGGCCAGCATACTTTCGTCTCATTTGATTTATGTCCTTTCTAATACTGATGATCATAAATAACCAAGAGAATTTGGCCTCTGTGTCACCACATAATTATACCCCAGTGAAACAAGAACTCATGGTTATTTGAAAGTTTGTGAACACTCAGGTGGACTTTTTATATAGAAGAGTATGTCCTTTAGTTACATTTTGTTTATAGGAATTTGTGATGTGTTTTTTTTTATTAAGGTTTTTGTTTTCTTTGTCTAAATTCACCTTTAGTAAAGGTTAGGTTGTCATTATATTTTCAGTAAGACAGAGTAAAAACACAAAGACCTTTTTTACATGACCTTACTCATCTTTACAAAGAGTACCAATTATTTTGGCACTGTTTATTAAATATTGCCACTGTCATAAGAAAGTGTCATAAGAGAAAGAAAGGGGCTTTTTTTGTCCAGTAATTTTGGACCATTTGCATTGTCTTTTTTGTCACCAAATTACAGCTAATCAGCTGTATATAATATACATTCTAACATTCACCAGTCCATTCGGTGTTTGTAATTCTGAAATGTGTAATATATAAAGATTTTGCATCGTTAAATTCTTGTTAATGCAGGTAAGCAATTATTTAACTGCTTTGCTATTAAAGAAATTTCCATTCCCTTCTTTTTTCCTGTATGGATGTAGTAAAGACCAGTTCTTGATTGAGGTTTAGTGTGCCATTGTTAAAATGAATCATGTCCACTTCATGACTTTATAAGGGTACTAAAGTCCTTAGATAATAATACACAGAGGTCTGTATTTTCATATTAGTGCGCCCAGCAATCGGGTAGCAACTCAAACAATAGTCTAAAATGGCCTCACCCCAGCTTCTACCTGAAACACAGGCATCATTGTAATGCTGTATTAGAAAAGAAAATCATTTGCGGAAGAAAACATTGCAAATCTGTTTTGTGTTTAGACCAGCAGTGCTCCGGGCACGGGCATCTTCTCGGATTTCTCTAACATTCAGACGGTGAACATCAGTGGGGTGGTCCGTTCATTCGACCCCACCGTGGGGACCGTGACCTATAACGCAGAGCTGAAGTATTTCTACTCATGTGCTTACCCACTGGAGTACCTCATCAACAACACAGTACTTGAGGTGTAAGTGGTGTTTCTGTTTTAATCAGCCATTTATAACTGGAGCTGTAAAGACATGTTTTTGCTTATTATATTTCCTATGTGTTTACTGAAATACTTAAAGAATAACCCACTTGGCCATTACACCAACTTTAATGACATTGCATTCAAACACATAGACTTTAATATAGAGTTAGTCCCCCTTTGCAGCTATAACAGCTTCCATTCTTCTTGGAAGGCTTTCCACAAGAGTGTTTCTGTGGGAAATCATGCATTTTGTATAGCATTTATGAAGTCAGGCACTGATGCTGAGGGTGGTGGAGTCCTAGTGGATGCCTCCCTCTGACCCAAGAGGTCATGGATTTGAATCCTACTTTCAGCAGACCACCACTGGGTACCCGAACAAGACCCTTAACCCCAAGTTGCTCCAGGGAGACTGGCCCCTGTTGTTAGGGAATGGAAGTTGCTTTGGATAAAAGCGTCCGCTAAATGCCGTAGATGTTAAATGTTGGACGAGAAGGTCTGGCTCGCAGGCTCCATTCCAGTTCATCCCAAACGGTGTTGGATGGGGTCAGGGCTCTGTGTGGGCCAGTCAAGTTCTTCCACACTGAATTCATTCAGCCGTGTCTTTATGGTGCACGCTTTGTACACTGGGGTACAGTCGTGCTGGAATAGAAAAGGTTCTTCCCCAAACTGTGTCCACAAAGTTGGAAGCACATCGTTGTCCAAAATGTCTGGGCATGCTAAGCATTAATATTGTGCTTCACTGGAAGTAAGGGGCCTAGCCCACACCTTGAAAAACAGGTGTGTCCCAATACTTCTGTCCATATAGTGTACATTAGTGTTTTCTGTCCTGGTTGTAAGTTTGCTTTTTCAGCTTTCTCTGCATGAAACATCATTTTCATGAAACACATGACTCTAAACTCACTTTTGACAAGTTTATGCCATTGACCACCTACAGCCGTCATAAAATTAACCAGCTTTTGGGAAAAGTGTCTGAAATCTGAGCTTATAGATATAAAGAACTGCATCAGTCAGCCCAGCCAGCATGGTTAAAGGCCAGGCTGCTTAAATAAAGTATCACGCTGCACAGAAAAGTACCTGCGCTGAGACAATCCACCTTCAACCTTCTGCAGGTCGTCCTCCTCCATCGCAGTGAAGGACAACAACGGTACTTTCATCAGCACTCTGAGCATGCAGCTCTTCAAGGTACGTGCACACTGAGGTTCAAGAAAAAAGGTCAAATTTCCAATCAAAACCCACTATAAGTGTTTGTCTTCTCCTTTTTGCAGGATAGCAACTACACTGTACCACTGATCATCCCACCTCTGGGTATTGAGCTGAGGACCACTATTTTTGTTCAGGTCATTGCTGCAAACCTGACAGCACAGTAGGTTTTTGTTCCCTTTGTGCTGGATCTTTACACATTTTTATTTCTCATGAGTATGGTTTGAATGTGTTCTCTTTCCTCTTCAGATATAACGTGCTGCTGGACCGATGCTATGCATCAGTCTCCCCCCAGCCGACCAACTCTACAATTTTCAACCTTTTTGTCTCGTAAGTCCATCAAACCACATATAAATCCTTAAGGCAATGCTAAAGAAAAAAGTGAGCTTACTGTTTATGAGCAGAATGATCAGTCAGCATGTAGCCTGCAGTATATTATTGTTCAGATTAGTCTGATGAATATAGGATTTGACGAGTAGCGCAGATTTATATAGTGTATAATTTTCGCAGTGGCATTAGCAACCACAATACTGTTCTTCTTAAGTTTAATTTTTTTTATTATAGTGAGGAATTGTGGAACCATTCCAATGGCAAAACGTCCGTAAATATCACCTTCAGTGCTCGTGTACACAGCTAATTGATCTGAGAAAAGGGATCAATTAGCTGTGAAAAGGCGGGAGAAACACAGAGAAAAGAAACAGAGCAAAACACACAGCAAACTCATAAAATAGACTTCAAGACACTAAAGTTCAGGTTAGTTATAAAAACGAGACATGTTCGTAATAATAATAATAATAATAATCAGCCCATAAATGTTGCTATGCATAATTTTTTACCCATAAATGGCTTGGTAAGAGCTGCTGAATTACCATCTCTGGTGGTACAACATTGCAGTTCTGGCTTTTGAATCAGAAAACCGCTGGTTCTAGTCTTTGGTGGAAAAAAAAATTTAAACACACTTTTTTCGCCCATAAAACCAACATCTAGGTATAATATAGCAACCAAGTGATTGTCAGTGTACATCTTTTGTATGATTTTTATATGATTAGTCCTCCAAATTTTACAGCTTGTTTCACCCTTTTCCTCAAAGGTGTTCAAAGGACCAGTTTACCACCATGATTGAAAACGGGAACACGCAGCGAGCGCGCTTTAGTTTCCCGGCCTTCCGCTTCTCTGAACAGCAGAACCAGACCGTCTCCACCTACTACCTTCACTGCATCACCAGGCTGTGTGAGCGCAACACCTGTGGCCAGTTTAAGGTACAGCTACACACCTCACCTTCTTTCTCACCTTCTTTCACATTTGGTCCAAAACCATTCCTGCTGTTTTCCAGTCATTAGTAAACGACTGAATTATGTCAGCAATGATTTGGCAATGGGCTGCCAAATAAATGACGAGTAGAATGATAGTTTTAATATATTGCCCTGGGGTCTGAACTGAGTGTGTTTTTTACTGTATCACCGGTTTTTAAAGCTTTTTGAAAGGTTTGTGTCTGTATTTGAAACACATATTTATACATATATCCGTTGCTGTATTCTTTTTTAAATATAATCAGCAATGCAGGAGAAGGAGGAGAGAGGCTGATACGGCAACATTTAAGGATGTCATCTCCACGCTCATCACTTCTGTGCCTATTGTGACACAGGCAGATAAATGTATGTTCACCCCTTTCATCTTTATTAAACTTTTAACAGCTGTTGAAGCAGTAGTCAAAAATAAAATCTCTCAGTTTTTACTTTGCATCAAATATAGTCGATGAAAACGTTAGCACAGTTTTAGCTGTTTTAGCTAACAAACAATACAAGGTTATAGTTTATAGCCACTGTTTCCAGTTTTATACATATAACTTAATTACTTCATCTACAGTTAAGAGACAGATAAAGCAAGGACGTGAAGATTTTAGCTTTAAGGTTTCATGATTCAAAATTGGTGGCTTCATTAGCTGTTAGCTATTTTAGCCTCCGTGCAAGTCCAGCAATACTCTTGGTTAATCAACATGTCTTTGCAAGGGTGGAAATACTTCAGTGATTGTTCCTCATTATTGTACTTGTGTTTATCATTTTTTGGAAGAAATATTAACTTTATATTAACTTTAACATATTATCTTTATCTTAGTATTATGTAGCTTGAATACTTGTATTCTTGTTGCATGTTCATTTATACATTTAAAGTAGTTACTCATTTCAGATCTCACAGACCAGTAGATTTTGCCAATAAATTATCCAAACAGGTTTCACACCCAGACAAGTTTCAGCATAAAATGAAACTCCCCGAAAACTGTGCTCTGCTGTCTTTGTGTAAAAACGAATTGTGAATTACTTCACACTCCTCTTCATAATGCACCACCTTTTTGCTTGTATCTACATTGAATGAAATAGGCTGACAAAAAAATCTAGTTTACACAATTTTTTATTTACACCAGGTATAGTAGATCAGCCTAAACATGTTAAGAGTCCAGATTGTTTCAGAGCAGGATCTACAAGGGCAGCATTACTAACGAACACTAGAGGTCAATATTCAGCCAAACTGTTTCAATAAAAGTACATCACAGCTTCTTCATTAAAAAACATTAAGTGGAAATGAAGTACATTAAGTGGAAGATAATTATGACATTGATTTTTAAATGTAAATATTTTCTTTTCTTTCTATAAATTTGGCTTCATACTTCCACTTTCAGCTGAGTAGGTTTTTAACACAGTACCCATACTCTCACTGTAGTATAGTTTTCCACCCCTGCATTTTTATTCTAAGGAAAAAGCTGAAACCCTATGATTCCAGGCAGAATTAACATTTCATAAGTATCTCAAAATCAACTTTGCAAACCTTGTTAGTAAGGCAGTGTCTGCAAAGGACAACCTGTAACTCCAAATGTATTTGTTCTTTCAGCTCTTACTTCTGATGCAGGTAAGTTTACTTTACTAGCACTACTCATGTACTTACTGTGGGGATGGTGTCGAGCAGTTTGAGTCACAACAGTGTGTGTGCTGCAGTGGGAGTGACCCCGCAGGCTAATGGTGGAAACGCTGGTGCCTCTCTGGGACTGGCCATTGCTGTGGCTGTCCTGGTCCTGGCGAGTGCAGTCGCTACCCTGATGGCTGTGTCCCTCTACCGGAAACTGAGAAGACTCTACTGACCACCGTCAGTGTATGAATGAGAGACTTGTGGGTGAAGGAGAAAATGGGGGTTCACTCCATTGTCCATGCATGGCTTTGTCTTGATTTCTCCTGTAGAAAGTTTTTGTGGTCTGTCATGGGACAAATACTCATAAAAGGTATGGGCCTGTCTATAATATCTATATGTGCTGTGACATGTTGTAGAAAACTTCTTAAAAAACCCTAAAGAGAATGTCTTTTTATGCTTTACCAGTATTTTGTTGGAATGGTTGGTTGGATCTCGGGATTTGACGTCAGAAATATGTTTTTATACAGGAATGCTGCATGTCATGACACCAGTTTTTGAAACAACCCATGAAAACTCAAACGTTTCCACGCCCTTGGCAGTTTATTAGCGTTATTAGCCAGTTATCTACATCAAAATGTCTGCATGCCTTGAATATTGTAATTCAGTAGACTGTTTTTCGTATAAGGAACAGAGAGCTTGCATTTTATGTGTCGCCAAGGAGAAATATCGACAGAGATTAATTAGAACGAATAGAGAATCTTGCTTAAAGCGTCATTATTCATTATAAAAATGTTTGAAAGCTTTTGAAGTCATTGCAGAGCCTTTTGATCATGATGGGTTTTCAAGCAGTTTGTCCTGGTTCTGTTTAAACTGTAATTAGCGGGGTGGGAATGCTTTTAAAATAGTTTGTTGAAGTTTCCATGGGTAAACTTCCACAACTCTGATTGAGAAACTTTTGAATTGAGGCCATTTACTTCGCAAATGTTTTTATTCCCTAGAATAACATTGTTTATTGTATTAACTCTTCATATTTGCAAGGATTATCTTTAACTATTAAAGCTTGCAGGCAATGAAAGGTTCAGTTTAACTGTCTGTTAAGCGTAAAGTGTCTATTTGTCATACGTAAACACACCACAGCATGCAGTGTGAACAGTGTGAAATTCTTCTCAGTTTTTAATCCATCCACCAAGTGAAGCAGTGGGCAGTGTGTGGGGACGGTACCTTACTCAAGGGTACCACAGTGGTGCCACTAGCAGCCCTGGGATTCAAACCCACAATTCTCCAAATGCAGAGGCAGTTCCCTAAACAGCAGGCCTCCAGCTGTCTAGGATTACTGTTCATTTATATGAAAGCTCAGTAAACTGGCTTGGGTGGCAAATCACCAACCAGTTAACAGAACCATTTAGCCGACCACTAGGAGGAGTATTGGCATTCTTCATGGTGCAAATCGTCATGGCCTTTGTTGACAAACAGATACTAGCACCACCAACACACAGGTTCAGTTATTAAATAATAAGTTCTGTTATTTATGGCATTCTTATTTTTTCAAGATCCATTTTTATATTCTTGGGTCTTCTCCCTTTTTCTCGTGTTTTAGAAGCCGTCCTTTAGTTCCACATTCCACTACTAGTCTTTTGTCATACTTGAGACAGCTAATTAAAATTTTAAATGACAAAAGACAAATGCATGAAATAAATGGCCAGCCAAGTCTTATGTTTGGTACAGTTTTATTTTCTTTCTTCCATGACTCATTCATGTATTTATATATGTATATGTATGTATATGGGATGATGGGATCAGGAGTCGCAGATTCAGTCACATGCAGATTTTAAAACTTTTTTTTTTAGAACAGAACTTAGAACAGAACTTATAGTTCTACACGGAAATCCCCACAATAACACGGAAACTGCAAATATCCTCCACCGTTTTTTGCTTTTTTGTGGCAAAAAATATATTTTTCTGGATGTTTTCACACAAGGGGACTCAGGGCACACTGTGGCCGACCTGGAAGCACTTTTTTCGAATTCCACTTCAGGGTTGAGCTCCCGCGCTCCAAGCACGATTTCTCCACGGCACTAGTGTGCAGACACTTCCAACTCCACTGTTCGGTAGATCTCCAGGAGACCTTTCCAACGAGCCCTCATTTGTATTATTAGCCCGAGTAGATCAGGGGTTATTCCCCGAAAACCGTTCACCTCACCGCCGTTTGGGGCATATATAGGGTTTACACTATAAAAATAGGCATTTTTAGGCTTTTTTTTTTTACCAAAACACAATAACGTGGTTTTTCACTATACGCGGGTGCTCTTGGAATGTAATCTTTACTGTATGTGTGTGTGTGTGTTTGTTTATAAATGTAAATTGATAGAAATGTAAATTCATTATACCATGGGGATCAAAAGGCAGAGAACACATTAAAAATCTAATATTTTTTTTTTCCATATAAAATATAACTATAAATGTTTTGGTACTGTCCAGAGAACACAAAGAAAACTTGGGATGGTGGAATACTCTGTACTTAGAGGCGGGAGGTGTGGAAGTAGCCAATCCGAGAACGATATTTATTTCTCCTGGCAGATGAAGTCCAGCATTCGCGCATCTGAACATTTTCCCGTGTGGAGCGTCTCGAGCGTTTCGCTGAGTGTTCTCATGTTTTTCGTTTTGTTCTTCTTAAAGCCCTGTATTTTTATTACTGTAAATTAAATTAATTTATTACTGTACTTACCAGCTTATAACAAAGAAAACAACAGCGCATACCAACGAAAACACGCTTGCATGAATTACAGTCCAGTCTACAGAGGGGTAACATCAGTATTTACATTCTAGCACTGTGGGAGACAGCAGTTCAGTGTAAACTGTACAGTACGGATACGGGTTTATCTTTACATTTTCTTTAAGGGTAATGTATTAAGCTGAGTTTAAAATGCAATTAGTGTTTTGGGAGCATATTTGATGGCATACTTAGCATTTACACAATACAAATAGGCATGTTCACGGCTTTTCACTATATGCAGATACTCCTGGAACATACAGCCATGAAATATCCCTTCAAAAACTAAATCAGGAGTGAAGCTGCTGGAGTACAGCACATAGAATATCTGCTGTACAAACATTACTGCACTCACAACACATATGGAGGCATTTTTTACACAGCTCACACTGTCATAGTTAATAAAAGAATAGACATCTGTGCATTTTACACACACACACTGCCGCAGACATGAAATATACAAAATCATATGGCACAGTGATGGATCTCATAGTAATAGCTTTCGAATCCAATTTGATGTATTACTGGTTTGAGTAAAGGCTGGAAGAACATATGGTACAGTCAGCTCCCATATCTCGGTTAATTAGAGGGAGAAAATGACTACTGTAGCAGCACATTTTATTATGGTACCTTAATGTGAGGATGGGGATTTATCATCAGCTAATGTATTTGCTTATTAAAAAATTTTATGAGAGGTTAAAAAGCATGACAGGGTTAAGCTGATTAATGAAGTGGATATCAGGCCTAACGTCATTTTCTAGACTGCGAGATGTATTAAAATGACCAGACAGGGGGGAGTTGCATGAAATTTTGATGCCCTGTTCTGCAGTAGCGCTATCTGCCAAATTCAGCCCCTGGAGATCCGGAGGGAAACATCAGCGCTGTACCAGACATCTTATGTATTAAAATGTACTCAGCACAGGCCTGTAGTTCTAGCTCAGTAGCTTCATGTGAGCTAAAACAACTCGCCGCCTCGCGTGGTGGGAAACGTGTAGGTTTAGAGGAATATAACCTGTGTTCTTTACCCAGGGAATGTCTCCTTATAGAGTTCTATACAACATTTGGAAAAGACCAGTTCTGGTATTTGTCTTTGGGCTCTTACAGCCGGGTTTATGATGCATCTGGATATGAATTATTCGCAGGTCACGGTTTGAAACCCTACATACTTTCTTCACTTGGGCTCCTAGCAGAAAGGAGCAGGCAGTAATTTCCAATACAGAATTTATTTATACCAGGAGGAGACCAAATCCTAACAGGGCAGGTTGTTTTAGATTTCTCCTAAAATGACAGCCCTCATTAGCATAAGATTCAATCCACTGTATGTTTTGTGGGATTTTTTATAGTGGTCTTCGCTATTGAATTCCAAAAAGAGAAAAACAATTTCATTCACGTCCCATGGTTCCTTTATCTTCCTGCATGGAGCCGCAGGCTATATGCTTTCCTCCAAAAATTCCAGTGATACACTCGTTGTAGACATGCTTGTGTCAGAGGTCAACGCTTCAGTTCACAATCCAGAGCTTTGTTTCATGTTGCAGAGTTTCCATCCGAATATCAGCGAAAAGAAAGGCGTGATGGAAAGAACAGGCCCGAGGCCATGACCATCAACATTTCCACAACATAAGGAGTGGGCGGCTACGAATCAATTCAGACTGAATGAGCAGATGGTTTTAGATAAGTGGGGCTCATTTCACATTAACTGATACGGTAGGCTGATTCAGATCCGGTACTGTAGACTCACATGGAAGAAATGGATGTACACTAAGAATGAAACCATTCTGCTCTACTCGAAGGAACAGTGTTGAAGATACATGTGATCTTCTTCACTAGACCACACTTGAAACAAACATGCCACACACTGGAATCAGCAAAGCTTTCTATAAGGGTTGGGTTTCTGTTTTATCTACACAGAGAAGCCACCTAAAGCAGTGTCCTTTGAATTGCAAATGAAGTGTGATGTAATGTAATGGTGCCATAACTATCAGTATGATCAGGTGGTGGAACTGCAACAGCATCATATCCAGAGGAGTCTGTACTTCAGATGGAAGGAGAAAACTGAACGCCAGCTCATCGGTCCACCAGACCTTATACAGGTGTAACACAGTCAAATCCTCAGTTTTTCTTCACACTCAGTTCCACCAAACTCTACCCACTGAAGAGATTTGCTTAAATCCCTGGACATGCCTGCAGAACCCTCCTTTCTTCTTCTCAGCTTCTTATCGATTTACCCACTCTCCTAGTAGTACTAACACTTCTGCCTTTTCATTCTGTTTAATCCAGAATAACGCATGGTGTGCTTTCTAAAGTTGAAAAAGTGTAAGTTCAGCTCTAACTTTTTTTTAACTGTAAACATACTCTACACACTATTACTTGTCTGGTAAAGACCAGTTGTTGCTTTTGTTGTTTTTCAGCTTGACTACACACTGGAATTATTGTTTAGCTATTCAGGAATGTAAAAGAATCTATATAAAAATAAATAAAAGAAATGCCACAAGTACTGGCAACCCTAGAAACAACAAAACAAATATAGTTCACTGACCACAAAACAAAGCTTTCGCAACAGCCACTCTGCTCTTTTGAACCTTATTGAAAACATGTGGGCTGAGCTGAGTCAAGAGAGGACCAGCATCTCTGAAGGATCCGGCAGGACTGGTTTCAGACCCCTGTTTATGTGCTTGGGGTTTTTTTTATCAAAGGTAAGGTGCAAAAAGTCAATGTTGCACGTATTTTTGTGTAAATTGTTTTTTTCCAAGATGAAGTTGTTTACCGGGTAAATGGTGGCCTAGTAGTTAGGGAGTTGCCCCTGCAATCAGAAGGTTGTGGGTTTGAATCCCAGGACTGCTAGCAGCCTTCAGCAAGGTACCGTCCCCACACACTGTTCCACAGGTGCTGTGTTCCTGTCTGCCCGCTGCTTCACTTGGTGAATGGGTTAAATGCAGGGAAGAACTTCTTACTGTTCACACTGTGTGTTCACGTATGACAAAAAGACACTTTACCCTTATTAAGGATTAAATTAACTAAGCAAACATGGGACTCTGGTAAATGCACCAGGGGGGCTCATCAATTAATTCAAATAAATCTAATTTTGTAGCAATATATATTGTTTTTATTGTCAAACCTCTCATCATTAATAACAGTACGTGCATGTTTTCAGTTTGATTTCTTGTTTTTATTCACTCAAGTGTAAGCAAATATTCTGATTCGTTGGTCAACTAACCATATGTTTAGTGGAATTGGACACCTTTCGAATTATGACCAGACGCAGAACGATGTGAACAAAAGTTGAATGACCAGGACGTTTATGGAAATGATTTGTGTGTGCTTGACTGGTTTCTATCAAATAACTGAACTCACCTTAATACTGACCTGCTTCACTGAAAGGCGCACATTCTTTTCATAGCTATTTTAATTTGTCTTCACGAAGGGTGCCAACAGTTCTGGAGGGCACTGTGCCTTTGTTTGTTGGTGCCACAGACCACCATAGACATTTAGCTACTAAATGATTAATGTCCTGTTCGTTTGATGGGTTGAAACAATGGGCTGTTTAGGCTGGAAGCAGTGAGAACACACACATCTCATTAAGACCCCTCCACCCTCATTTGCCATCAATAATTTCTTGCATTTTAGAGTGAGAGTGTCTTTTTGGTTACCGCAGTAATGCAATATCTACTCACAAATATTTTGGAACCAGTTTCAGAGAGCCTTTCGCAGAACGGTTTTCATCATTTGTGTTCAGACTTATTATGTTTGTAACTCACTGGATCATCTTCACTTCAGATTCTCTCATTGAGTTGAGATTGTATTTGCTTTTAGGGGGACATCATCTGATGTGTGTTGCAGCTGTGACCTGTTGGTCCAGACTTCCTGCATTTAGCTGAGAGCACCAATGTCATGCCTGCAGAATCTGGAAAAATAAATTAAACATTAAATTAACACATTTTTATTATTATTTTTTTTGACCCAGTGTTTGCATTTGTATATTTCTGGGTTCCGTTATTCATTGTTGCATTACATTACTTTGTCTCTTTTAATTATACTGGCTGTTTTCAGTAATGTGTCACTAATACTCGTATATTCAAATGAGCTGTGTTCTGATTGGCCACTGTGTCATGTCAAAATAGCTGAACCATGTCTTATACAGGCTAAAACACTCTACTTCATGGTGAATGGGTGGGGCTTAACTCCTGTAGATCTGTGTAAATGTTTTGGATTTTGTGACATCACAGAAACAATGAATTCGAAACTACCTGCTTAGGTCCAGTATATGGACTGGAGAGTCAAAGGTATGTTCTGAAATCAAACTCTCATTTTATAAAAAATAAAGAACATGTAGGTTTTTGTAACATGCTCCCTTTCATGCACATTTTAATGAAATTACATTTTATGTAAATATAATCAACAAATAAGTTTTATATGTGATTTAAATACAAATAAATCCCAAAACAACTTGAGTTGACACACCCTTTTACACACAGTGTCTGCTCGTAAATATCTTATTATACATTATCTGACTTTATTATATTATTATTTAATAAACTATATAAGCGATTATATGCTATTGAACAGAATGTCAATTAATCATAATAAAAAAAATCTTTGCCTGCTGGAGAAAGACTAGGTTGAGGTTGCATTTACTGGAAAGAAGTGCAGAAGCCCTTTCACTCTTCTAATGGCAAATGTGGGACGGTAGATCTCCTGCCAAACATGCTGCTGTGTCAGTGCTGAGGGGGTCTGGAGTGATCTCCACTCGACAGACCCCCTGCTGGCTCAGAGCAGCCGCAGCCTTGGCCCCCGGTGCCGAGGGAGAAGGCCGCCTTTCATAATTCATAACAGGGACCAGACGTCCCAAAGCACAATGCAGACTGCCTTCAGGCCGTCCTAAGAGGTAAAAACCAGCGTGTTGCATTATGCATGGGCCATGTTGTGTTCTGCGTGTGAGCCAGAGCAAAGGTCTGCCCTCTGAGAGGTTGGGCAAGTGATTGACGATAGGTGGAAAAAGAGAGGGGAAGCACGACCGGAGGTGTCCTGAAATTTCTCCTCACGTACTCTCTTGTCTACCTTGTGCAGGGACTGTTCCCATGCTGCTGTGTAGCATTTTTGAGTGAAAGAATAAAAGAAGTCCTGAAGAAAGGCAAGAGCTCTGATCAAGGCAGTATTTGAAGATCAGGAGAGCGACCAGAAAAAGATATGAGAGAAAAGAGAAAGTGATAAGATAAACACAATGTTCTGTTGACCTGAAAGATCACCAAGCAAAAAAAACTGCATTTTCTGCACTGCAGCATTTTCTTAGGTGCTTTTATCTTTTGTTATGTGAAAATGCTGTCAGGCCAGTTTTGAGGACACATAGAGAGCAAATCTGATGGAATCCCTTGTGTTCATGTACTCGGCACACTGTTTGATGACGCTGTTCTGAGTTTTTGGATTTTAGCACTTTTTTTTTACCTTCATTTTCACCTCAATTTCCCATATACAGTAAAATCAAGGGAAAAACGTGCACAGATTAAAGCTGAAAGAAAATATATCTATCTATGCGCATGCGCGACCGAGGAGTGGGGCTTTGCGCCCATGTTAAGGTGAAAAATTTTGAATTTTGGGTGCATACCAGTTCATTAATGTAGGTACTCATTACAGTACTAGAGCAAAAACATTATGTCAAACCCTGTGCTTAGGTCCAGTATATGGACTGGAGAGTCAAAGGTATGTTCTGAAATCAAACTCTCATTTTATAAAACAGAAAGAACATGTAGGTTTTTGTGACATGCTCCCTTTCATGCACGTTTTAATGAAATTACATTTTATGCAAATATAAACAACAATTAAGTTTTATATGTGATTTAAATACAAATAAATTCCCAAACAACTGAGTTGATTAAGGGGTAAAGTTACTGAATTTTTCCCTCACTTTTTCAAATTTGCCCATTAAATATTAGAACCTCCTGAATTAACGCCTTAAATGTAAGATTAAGGGGTTTCACACTCATGCCTTCAATCTAATTTTAAGGTAAAATTAAGGGGTCGGTTTCACAAATGAATGGCCACTTAATTCAAATGAAGGGGTTTGGTTTATTTTCAGGGGTAAATTAAGGTGGGGTTAAGCACATTTTAAGTACATTGTATTTTGTAGTGGTCATTTACAATTTACAGTTTGGTCAGTATCCTTTGAAATCAGGTGAAATTCTTCTCTTTTTTGGAACACAAACAGTAGCAAACATCCTCCATTGCCTTTTTCTTGCAGGCATGTTCACGTTTCTTGTTGTGTTTCAGAGAACAAGCACCTTCAGTATCGAGAACACACGTTCCTCACAGCTTCATTTTGTTGGTGAAATAAACCCAAAAAATAAAAATCCCGAAATGGTCTAAGCTTATAGTTCATTGTGTGAAATGTTAAAATTAAAAAATGGTTCTTCACACTCACATCTCATGCACAAATACTCATCTATGTGTAAAAATATTATTTTAGGAGCTCAAAGTAGTTTATTGCTCAAGCACCTTTACTTTTGATAGTGTTGGAAAAGAAAATGTTCCCACGCTCCATAATGACTCATAGCTTTTGCAGTCCAAGACTTGTATCTGCATTGCAAGATAGTTCACTCAGTTTGAAAATATTAAGTATTCATAAGATTACTGCTGACAGTTATCTGTGATTTTAATGGAACATAATAAGAACCGACCACTAATGCAGTGTGGAGGAAGTCTGTAAAAAATAGTTCCATAAGCAAAGAAGGCTTGAGAGCTTTGAGTGTGTGTGTGTGTGAGAGAGAGAGAGAGAGAGGAAGAGATAGAGAGAGCAAGAGCAAGCAAGAGAGAGAGAGAGGGAGAGACAGACAGAGAGAGAGAGAGAGAGGGAAAGAGTGGGAAAGACACAGAGAGGCAGAAAGAGAGAGAGAGAGTGAGAGAGA
>JBBPCY010009501.1:0-15655 GCA_037974405.1 Brachyalestes nurse
GAAGACACCAGCAAAAACAACAACAGCAACAACGACAAAAACAACTAAAAATGTTCAATAAAAAAATATTCATGTCATCATATTACATACAGATCAACAATGGTCAAGACTAAATATGAACTTAAATTCAAACCTCAGCAACATCCGTCTTCAGCAGGCTAGCACTGTGTCTTACCTCACAACTCTTCCTCCTTCAATTAAGGCATCTGACGTCACCCTGTTCTCGCAGCTAAATGCCTGGAATAGGAGGAGAAAGGGATTCCCCTTAAAAGACAGCAGTACTGGGGGAGTGGAAAAAACAATGTAAAAATGTGAGAGTGAGACTGAGAGAGGAAGAACAAAGAGAGCGAAAGAGAGAAAAAGAGGGCAAAGGGCCTCAGCGATGTTTTTTACACTAAGAAAAGAGCATTATGTTTGTCGAATATGTTCAAATGATGAGAACAGTTTAAAGATGCACACCTCCAGCGTTGCTTCTAGATGAGGCATATTTTTAACTGTATAGGAGGAGGCAGATGAATAGGTGTCAGGCAAAGTGTGGTGAGGGGGAAACACCTTTGAGCTGTACTAAACTACCGCTCTTCTCGGGGCTGGGGCTGATTTTTCTGCTCTGTTAAGTTCGACTCATAATGTACTTGAGCATCTCGAACTGTAACATTACTAACAGTGCATTTCTCATATTTGAACACATTTAAGCACACTGAAAGCTTTAAGTGTGACTGGCTTAAGTTAACAGTGTTTGCAACCATTAGCAACCTGTTGGCTCTACTGTTTTATTTTTTGTGAACAGAATAGCAATAATACTAACTGATAAGTGAACGGTCAGTGACCTCATAAAAAAGACGTGAAGCTCTGATTTTCCTTATAATACATCAGAATCCATGGGTCGCTTTCTCTGCCATGGATTGAACGCTGTCCGTAGACATTAAAATCTGATTTAGTGTAGGTTTAGACTGGACCTGGATCTGGTAAACTTGTCCATGTTGTCCTATAAAGAGGTCAAAAAGAACCACGGAACTTTAGAAAAAGTTAAAGTCAACATTTTTCAATATAAATGTACAATATGTGGAACTAATTGTTTATTGCACATAAACATCTGCAGTCTTTTAGAAACAGCTTATAATCGTACAGTTACACTGAAGCTTTCACAGTACACTAAAACAGCAAATATATGTTCTACCACTGACTGCGTCTAGGTTAAGTGCGGGGAAATTGGGGTTGTTTGAGTCACACGGGAAGCCGTTTGTAAAAAAGCCCTGCATTATTGCATAAACAGAGTAACGTTGAATATGACTAATTTAATGTATTCCAAGGAAGAAGGGTTATTATGAAGAAGAAATATATAAAATTTTATTGTACTTTATTGGAGCCACCAAGTAAACAGCCCTCTCAGAGTTATGAAACTTTGGGTAAAATGATTTGTTTGTGTCTGTTACTATTAAAATACGACATTTGTGAAATAAAATAGACTTTAAGCAGCGGGATTTAATCAGTTTAAACCCAAATCTTAAGCCACATTTCCTCTCATTTCTTATTAGTACTGATTTCTTATTTCAGAAACAACCCTTACCTTTCTTTTTCTTTCACTTTAAGCCACTCTTAAGTCTCCAGTCCATTTTCCTCCAGAGGTTTAATGTCCAGTGTGTCTCTGAAGTGTAGACACTTCCTTCTGCGCGCGTGTGTGTGTGTGTGTGTGTGTGTGTCTGAGTGTGTGCGTGTGTTGGGAGGGGGATGCAAGCATGTGTGTTCATTGCTGTAGTGCTCTAAAGCATCTTTTGCATGCCATCACTTCTTCGAACTAGCGCAAAACCAAAAAGTTCCTCTTTCTTTATGGTGTGTCAACACTTCTGCCTCCTGGTCAGCAAATGCTGCCTATTGTACAGCCGGCCACAGTTTTCCAGGGAGCTACATTTTAAAACTTGCTCCGGGCAAGCCTCATACTCTAATGCAAGCTTTACACACATGAGTTATGAAACATCTGTTCTGATTGGGGTTTTTACCACCTGCTGCCTGTTAAATTTATAACACAATAATGTGGTGCAGTCTGAGCGTGTGTGCGTGTGTGTGCGTGCGTGTGTGTGTACTGAGTTTATGCGGCAGAAAAGGAGCTGGTATTATGAACATCAGTGGCAGACTTTGAAAGAGTGATTGCTGGTTTCAGAAGCTATGAATGGGCCAGATATGATCATGTGTAGGCATATCAATGTTAAATATCTACTGCTTTTCACTTCTACCAGTGATGGTGCAAGATATGAGACTCGTAGTGAGTCGCACGCACGAAATTGGTGCAGAAGGCAAGGGTCTGAGCCTTGTGGCATGCTAGGGGCTTGTGGTGTATTTTACAGGTATGACATATGTTAAACTGTCAGTAGTTAATGGCTGAACAAATTATAACAAAGTACGCAGGCACTAGCCTGCTGCAGTATGTTGTGACTGCTTAGGTCAACATTACTTTTTCATGACTTAATATCACCACTGATTTTCATGTGCAGTAACTTACTCCAAACTACCATTTGTGTCGGTAGTTTTTCACTCAGCTGTGTTACTTATATATTGTATTTAAATCAAGCAATTCTGTAGCATAGAGTATTCATGTTGAGCTATTTTTTCTTTTTACAGATTTTATTTAAACTTTACATTATATTGTTACTGTCTCGGTGTGTTGAGGCAATCATTACATAAACAATTTCCTCCGGGATCAATAAAGATTTCTGAATCTTAGACAGCGCTAATGAAAAGGAGCCTCTGGATATTCACATACACATTGTTGAATTCTGTCATATGATATTAAAATGACCCTGCTATTTATAATGATTGTTATTAATACAAAAATTATTGTATTGAATTGGTGCATTATAATATATTGTGTTTTGTTCACATAAAAATAATAACCAAAATATTCATTTCTTCATATATCATTTGGGTGACTTCTGTCTTAATCTGCGTCAAAAAAAATGCTAACTGTGGACACAGTCTCAGACGTCCCTGCGTTGCTGTATCTTCTGCATTCCCATTATTATCCCTGATGTGGGAGTGTTTTGCAGGAATGTTTTGAAATCTTTGGTTTTTCTTTTAATTGTGTCATTCTTGGTTAAAGAATGACACAGTTAAATTTAGTTGTCTTGTTCTCTCCCGACTGTCCTCTCATCTAATGTCAGGTAGTCTAAATTCTGGATGGTGATTGGATACCACCAACCATCCAGCCCAGAGGGTACAACTGATGCCTTATTTCATTTAGAATTCAAACCGAAGGATTAGAACTGACATTTTGGTAATGTCCACTACTCAGTTGCATGAACGTATGATTTTAATATGGGTTGCAATGTTAAGTTACAAGTCAGTGTGTCATGATATCATATGACAAAAGTTTGTTGACCAGGCTTGCATAAAGACCACACACAAATACATGCACTCACACACACATACACTTACTAACTTACTGACTCCCTCAGTCACATGTCTGGCAAATCTAAATCAGATCTCTGACAGTCATTTAGTTTTTTTCTTGTTCCTTATTTCAAAAGTGTTTATCCTGTAATAAAGTTACATCTATTAGCATGTTCAAGATAACAACAGGAATATATTTATGAGCTTGTGGACTTTCTTCTTCAGTGCACCCAGTTTTTGTTTTTGTACTGGGGTTGCATTTGTGAAGCTTTATTATTTGATTTGTTTGGCTGTAGTAAAGTTGTAGGTCTGTAGGTCTAAACTAAATCCAGTTTGCGCAACAATGAGATTGTCCTACAACATGTAAGAGCTAATGATTCAATACGTATCAGCAAAAGGTCCAAGCAGTCTTGGAATCAAGTAGCCAAGCCAAGTATGTGTTTATTGTCATTTCAACCATATGCAAAGTGAAACGAAACAATGTTCCTCTAGGACCATGGTGCAGCACAAAGAACAAAAACAGAATCAACACAAGGCTACAAATGGTCACTTTACCCATAATTGGGCAAAAATAGCATAACAGCAACAGAACAGAGACTGTGCAGGGTATAAAAACAGAAGGTATTTACAATGGCATTTGGGCAATAAGCTTTTGTTTATAGTGAAATCAAAGCAACGTTACATGTCCACAAGCATACTTCCCACTGCCAAACACACATTCTGTGTGTTCTCTGTGTGCCAGACACATTTTTGTTCTCATATATCTACAGAAGTGTAGTTAAAGGGTGTTTGTTTGTTTTTGAATGGTTCATTTCAACAGGGGTAAACATTATTCCACCTGTGAACTGCACCAACTGTCGAAAATGATCATGACTTTTGTTAGCTTTCTCATCTTAGTTTTGGAGACTTGGCAATCTCTTTAATCCACCATTCTCCATCTGGAAAGTCCATTCCATTGAGACAATGCTGCCTTTCAAACACATATCCTCAATGACTCAACTGACCCAGCAAGTTAATCTCACCTTCATTTATTTTAGCGCCCCATTTGCTGCCTTAATATTGGCACCGTCAATACAAAAAAAAAGTCTTCTTTGCATTTTTTTTTACTTTTTTACCTTTTCACATAATTTGTAATTAATAGCTGACTTTTATTTTATCTTTTTTTTTGTGAATGGACCAATAGAAATGGTCCATAAATTGAACAAATATTCACCATTATTTAGACATGGTGTTTCTAGAATCTTCATGTAATCTGTGTAGTGTTGCTATAGACCCTAAAACAATGAATAAAATCTAGTTATCTTACATTGATTTATAAAGGTAATTTCCAGCTCAGTATAAATGAGTGTGTAAAAGTAATGTGATCCAAGATGAACCGGCTATTGATGTGTCATGATGTGAGGAGGAAGTTATTTAAAGTCGACATGAAGCTGGAGAAAGTACATAAAGAGACAGTACATGAGGCAGTAGACCCACTTCTTTACTAGGACAATAGTGTGAACAAGCAAGAGAAATAGCATCAAGAAGAGCAGAGAGGGAGAAACGTAAGACAGATAGAAAACAAAACAGGAAAGTAATAGGCATTTTGCCCTGCAGCAACACACACACACACACACACACACACACACACAAGCACACTTGGATGGCCTGAAACCTTGTGGCAGCCTTTATTAGTGATATAGTGTCAGATTTCGATTTATGTAAGAACTGATGTTTATCAGCACCCTGTTTAGAGTTGTATAGATATGACAGGTACATTGCAGTTGTAGATCTACATCAGTTCTTGATGGACCTTTGTTTACTACTATTGTAATGATGTAATGTATGTTTACATATTCTTTATCCATTTCCATTTTCACATATTTTTATTCATTCCAGATTAAGAAGCCTCATAAATACGTATGCCTAACAAGCATCTGACTAATTACATTAATAATACCTATTCATATCACATTTTCTGATTCAAGTTCGCCCTGCAATCAGGAAGTCATGGGTTCGACTCCCAAAACTGCTAAGCACCTCTGAGGTACCCTGAGCGAGATGCTGTCCCCACACACTGCTCCCCGGGCGCTGTGTTCCTGGCTGCCCGCTGCTTCACTTGGTGAATGGGTTAAACGCAGAGGAAAAATTTCGTGCTGCTCACACTGTGTGCTGTTGTGTGTTCACATAAGACAGAATGGTCACTTCACTAAAATTTGTCAGTAACTGTAATCAAACTAGTCACTTTTTTACATCAAAGTTAGCTGCTGAAAAAGCTGGAATCTGATGCACAGAAGCGGTATGAAGGCATGAAGCGCAAGCGTATAAGTGCCTGCCTGATGAGGAAGTGTCACTGTCCACTGTTGTGGTGTTTAGAATGCAGCAAAACTTTAGCAGCAACAGTGTGGTGCATTTGGTTAAAGAGAAGAGAGTGAAGGGAGTGCTGGTGTGAAGATTGGTGTAATAAGATAAGAAAAGAATGCATGCGTCAGCAGCCCTAAGCAACACTGTGCAAAAGTTAGAGACCAGTCCTCGTTGATTTAATTTCAAGTCAAAACAACCGTTAAAGACATCTTTTCAATATTTCAGAATATTTCAGAAAAAAGAAGAATAGATATTTAACAGAATATAACACAACAACAAATATGTCAAAATGTTCAATATTTTTTTATTTGCCTTTATTACAGTTTCCATTTTTTGGTTTTTTTTTTTCTTTTTAAAGAAATCTGCAGGAATATTTTCCACGCTTCTTGTAAGCACCTCCAGGGTTCAATCTTAGGAGTGGTCCAGTGAAGGACAACTGGCAACCAAGTCTCAATTATTTGTGTGGGGAGCAAAGGGTAGCCTGAAATGTCCGATCTAACAGTACATGTACAGCATTTGGCAGACAGGCTTATACAGAGCAACAATCACAAGTTACAGGGAGAGTCCCCCTGGAACAACTGAGGGTTAAGTGTCTTGCTCAAGGGACACAATGGTAGAAAGTGGGGTTTGGACCTGCAACTTTGGGGGCAGCAGGTTCACAGGCAAGTGTTTACTCACTACGCTACTACCACCCAACAAAGCCACCGTGGCACAAACAGCAGCTGCGATAGAAAGGTGTCAGAACACACAGTTCCTCATAACTTGCTGCGTATGGGGCTGTATAGCTGCAGTCTAGTCAGAGTGCCCTTGCTGATCCACGTACACTGCCTAAAGCAGTACAATGGTAACTTGAGCATCAGAACTGAATCATGTAGTAATGAAAAAGGTGGTCTGGTCTTAAATTCTTGTGTGGATGGTCGGTTGCCTGTCCATCACTTACCAAGGGAAGAGATGGCACCAGGATGCACTGTGGGTGAAGGGCAAGCCAGCAGAGGCAGTCTGATGTTCTGGACAATGTTCTGCCGGGAAACTGCTGGGTCCTGAAATTCATGTGGATGTTACTTTGACATGCACCACCTCCCTAACATTGTTGCAGACCAGGTACACCCTTTCATGGCAAAGGTTTCCCCAAATATCACTGCACACCTTCCTAGGTCCATGTCTCAATGAGTCAGAGCTGTTTTGGCAGCACAAGGGGGACATATAAAGGTCTGTCACACAATATCAAGACACACACAGCATTGTGTGTGTCTTGGTGATACATTTTCCCAGATACTGAGTAACATGAGTCACTGGACATCTTTATACAATAACAGTTGTCTATAACACAATGTAGAATCAAGTCATCAAAAACCCCAGCATTTTCATGGAAGTTCACACTTTTTGCATAATTGATCCTTAAAAGTGTCAATTATTCCCGACCTAAAGCTGAGGCAGCTTTGACAAATGGCTGCTGGGTGGGTCTGACATGAAACGAGTTGTGTTCTTGAAGATACACAAGCATCTTTCTAGTATAATTAAAGCAGACTTCCTGGAAACAAGTACTTCCTTTTTGTTCATGTAAATCAACCGGAAACGCCTTGAGTAGTCACAGTAAATATAGAGTTCTTTTTTTCTAACCTCAACCATTAGCTATGTTTCACAGCTTTGTTATCAGCGTGGCTTGTTTTAGACAGGGAGGACACAATCCTGTTGAGTTTATTTGTGCAGAAGCTAGTTTCATGTTTAGGACTGATTTTATTATGTACTTTTTGGGCAGTACAACAAGATGGAGATGTGGGCCGAGTAATTAAGTTTCTTGATTCGAATCATCTGTGTGACTTAATTTAGTAAAAACATCATTTCATGAGAGAAACTGAAAGGAAAAGAAACAAGTACATTTCACATCAAACGTAAACATAGTTAATCCATAATTCAGTCCATGTGTGGATCTGTATGCAGCTACTGCAAGACAAAAAGAATAATGCGTGGTTTCTCCACCCGACACAGTAGTCGAGATGACCTTTGTTAAAACTCCGGACACCAGCAAACCAAAGGCAACTATGCCAGGGAAAAACTCCCCAAAAATAAGGAAGAAACATTAAGAGGAACTCATGAGAGGAACTCATCCATTCTTCTTTTACTGAAACTAAAAAGGAGAAGAAGTAGAAATGTAATCTAGGCAATAATTCTTTTCCTATCATGTCTAATCCCTTTCACACCTACCATGTGTGGTGTGAACCAGTCAGACTTTTTGATCACTCTACCTGTACTGCAGTGAACAAATTAAAATGAATCACCTGTCAAGAAGCAAATCCTGGATCAGATTACTGGTGGGCAGAACCAAAAAAAAAGCTAAGAAAAAAGATGTGGCCCCCTTAGATTAAGATATTATAAATGCAATTACGGAAACGATCACAGCTTAAAAGAGATGCCAACTGTGGTGAAGTGACTGGAATGAGCATTCAGAAGGCTGAAATGAGCCTGGAGCCAAGTCAAGTCACATCAAGCGATGGTTGCCTAGTGGGTAGGACACTAGCCTTTAAACCAAGAGGTCATGGGTTGGAATCCTACCTTCAGCACACCACCACTGGGTCCCTGAGCAAGACCCCAAGCTGCTCCAGGGAGACTGTCCCCTGTAGTTAGTGAATGGAAGTTGCTTTGGATAAAAGCGTCTACTAAATGTAAGTAGGCTTTGTGGTCATTTCAGCTTTACACACACTACACAGTGAAAGGAAACAACATGTCCAGGATCATGGTGCAACCCAAAAACAGAAACACCACAAGACTGCATAAGTGCTGACAGGACAAAATATAGAGAGCCAGAGAGAGAGTGCAAGAAAAAACAGGAGCAATGTCCAGGACAAGATGACAGCAGTTAAGGGTTGAATGAATACAATATTATGACAGAATACTGTATTCTGGCACCAGAGATGTTAGTGCAAAAATGCAGGATGGAGGTAAAAAGCAATAAAAAATAATTGTGCAATTATGACAGCAATAAATAATAATTGTGCAGAGAATGTGCAGGGTAGAGGAGTATTGTGGTGTAAGTTGTTTAAAGCAGAACAGTTTAGTATGTAAATGAGTTGTGTTAGGAGGAAGTTCAGGGATGTGTTTGTGTGTGGCAGTGGAGGTCTGTATGTTACAGAAGGAAGGAAAAGTGTGTGAAATGTGGTGGGGTCATCCACAATGATGTTGGCTGTGTGGTGTAGATGTCCCTGGCGGAGTGGAGAGGGAACCTGTTGATCTTCTCAGCTGTCCTCATTATCCTCAGTAGGGTCTTGCAGTCCAGAATGGGACAACTCCTGCTTTGATGCAGCTACAGAGAATACCCTCTATAGTCCCGCTGTAGAACGTGGTGAGGGTTAGGGAGGGGAGGAGAGCTCTGCTCAGTCTCCACAGCAAGTAGAGACACTGCTTGAAACGGGTGTTGAGATTCCACATGAGGTTCTCTGTGATTTGAACACCAAGGAGCTATTGGGGAGCTATTCATGTTCAGCAGAGAGTGATCAGTGAAGTGAGATAACCAATTCTCCATGCAAAAGTGTGCCTGTATTATAGCACTGCCTTATAGGTATACTGTATATGAAATTCAGAAAACATTAACACAGACATATCTTTTAAAGTGCTCAAAAAAGAACATAACTAAAAATAAACTAACAGCCGTTGTCTTTTTTTAAACCTTAAACTAGTGAAAATGTACAGCTCTAAAACTCAAACTATAGCTGTGTCCGAAAAGTGCACTTGTTCACTTGTTCACTCATTCACTACATAGTGTTTGCTATATAGGGGGCTAACTAGTGAACAGGGGGAGGTGACGTTTAGTAAATTTCGGACACTCGGGATGTTACGTTTTTACTAACTGTTGCTTAAATAGTGCGCCGGATCTTGGCAGTTTATCTCTGTCGCATAAACACACGTCTCGTCTCTCTAGTTCAGACACAGCCCGCACACGAGGTGGGGTCTGGTGGACGCGGTGACTGATCCGCCTGGGGGTACTACCAGAGCTGGACTGGCCGTTGGGTATTTGCCTGGTGGGCCGTTGTCAATTTTAGGCCGGCGCGGAATCCTGTCTGCCAGTCCGGATCGCGTACCACACGCACCCTCAGGCTGCGGCTAGAATGCCCGGGCCGATGTCAATTTTTGGCCGATTTTTTGTTCCAGTCCAGCTCTAGGTACTACTGTGGTCCGCGGGAGAGAGAGAGAGAGAGAGAGAGAAATAAACTGAAATAAAGTGTGACTGAATCTCCTCCGTTTAAAGCCCCACTCCCCCCCTCCACCGTCTCGCTTCTCTTGACTTTCGTGGGATAAAAGTAGTGTGCAGTGTGTCCAAATTCACTATGTAGGGCGCGGTAAAAGAAGCCCGCAGTGCATTAAGGTATATGTGTTTTCATGTAGTGTACAGTGTCTGTAAACTAGATTTTGCCGTGTCACGCGGCGATTTTGTAGTGCACTAACTAGTGGGTGAAAATGACAATTGGAATTTCGGACAACACTACAAAATGGCTGACTCACTTCATAGTGCCCTATATAGTGAACAAGTGCGCATTTCGGACACAGCTATCCAGTATTTAGCTGTACTACACATCAGTATCCTCCTTTTATAAGCTTTATTTCCCATGTGTATTTCTGCTGAGGTATCCGGACTTGCAGCACCAGCCATGGCAATTCTTTGTAGTGAATCAGAAGAGCCGATTCTTTGTAGTGACTCAGAAGAGCCGATTCTTTGTAGTGACTCAGAAGAGCCGACTCCCTTGGAGTGAGAGCTGCTCCCCACATTTTTAAAATCATTGATATTTGCCAAGTTGGGCTAAAAAATGTGGCTACAGATGATAATAAACTAAGAGCCGTTTGGGAGCCAAAAGAACCGGCTCTTTTTTGGGAGCCGTGCCACAAGAGCCAGCTCTCTGAGAAGAGCCGAGCTTCCCATCACTATCGCCTGCGAACGTAGAACGTGAACTGTGTTTAGTCTCGTGAGAGTGAACGTCACTTATGGTTACGTTCATAATTTGTAAACCGACTCATTCAGTTCAGCAACCGTCAACGCCGTTCATTGAATGCCTTCATGCACAACACTGGTTAGGGAATTGCCCCTGTGTTTAGAAACTCGTAGGTTCAAATCCTAAGGCTGCTATTGGCACTACTGAGGTACCCTTGAGCAGAGTACCGTCTCCACACACTGCTCCCTGGGTGGCACTGGCAGCTCACTGCCACACTTGGGTTAAACGCAGAGAAAGAATTTCACATTGTTAACACTGTGTGCTGTAATGTGTTCACATAAGACTATAAGGGGCCACTTTACTTTATTTTAAAAGCATAAATGTAAACGGCAGACCCAGCAACTTTGGATTAAGAAAAGGAAAGCCTATTAAACCTGTTGATATTAAATCTGTTGATATTTTATAGCACATTTGCTCCTATTTCACTGTTATGACATAGTTAAACACTACTAGCTACGCATGAATAAGAGTGAAGTAACTTCCTAAAAAGTTGACTTGATGAAGGCCTTAAGTTGGAGCCTACATGGCCTATATGAAGAATAGGAAAGCAGTTTACGCTGGTCTGCATTGCAGAAGGCACTTTTGGCTGGACATCAGTGACCAGACTGGTTAACTTCAAAATGACAAACTGTTTGATCGTAATGAGGCAGAGATCAAGGAATGGTTATTTTTGTTGCTTTGACCGTGATTCATACATCTTAAGCATTTCCATAGCTCCAGTCTACTTGGTGTAAATGCTTAAATGCTTAAAATAAGAGATGCTGGGTGATAGGTGTGTTCACATATGTGGATTTCTGCTTATTAGGTAGCAGCTCTTTTAGCTGTGCGTTTTCCTGGTGAGTTTAGCCTCATTACTGAATGGAGAGCCAAGTTCATACTCCACTGCATATTCCATTCGATTCCAAGTTCAGCTCCATCATGAGTGAAATAACTTCTGCAGACAATCTCTGCTATCTATGTCTCCATCTAATTTGGGCTTTACAAACGTAGTTACTGCAGAAGTGGAAAAGGTGAGTAATAATAAGAACTGGAATAAGAGGCCAACTTGAGTCTCGTTAACTAGAAATTGAGCTAACATTAGGCATCGACGTTAAAACAGAACACTTCCTCAGTTCTGTAGCCAATTGTGGTCTAGTTATCAGGCGTAGTTCATGCGTTTTGTAGACATAACTATAATTAAAAAGACCCTCATTATTAAAGCCAGAGCATGTGTGCTAGAAAATCAGAAAAAAACATCATTCTCACGGTAAATTTATCACAACAACTATAGATCATAGAAAACAATCATAAGAATGAGTAGACAGGATTAATACAAGATAGCATAATACACTTATATCGAGAATATGTGTATGTGATTGTAATGGCATTTAAATATTGATAGGCTTCAAATGCTCATTTTGTGGCCCATTTAAGAAAACAACAGATTGCTTGTATTCCTGCCATGTTTCAATCAATAAACACCCATGAGTGCGATTTTGTGCACTTCTGTTTTGTTGTGGCATCTTACTACCAACTGTTAGCAGCTGGCAGTTATTGGAATGGCACTATCACTTGTAGTGCATTGTCTCACTTATCATAGGAAATGAGTTAGCTGGATCAAATATGAGGGGGGGGAAGTCTGATGTGCTTTCCCCTAATGTTAGTTCTGTAGAGGGCCATAATGTAGAACAAACCTTTCGCTTTTGTTTTAACTGATTATAGAGTAGTTACTCCAAGTCTTTGTTTTCACTGCAGTTTCCTGGGGAAAGAACAGAGGCTGGAAAGTAAGAATCAGTGCTGTTTCTAAAAGTGTTAAGGTGTGCTGTGTTGGCAATAGATTTAAGGTTATTTGTTTAAAGCTGGTAAAAAAAAAAAATCTTTAATATGTTTGTACAAAAACCAACTCAGCAATCACAACCAGAATTTGGCCCATTAATCTGGCATTGTAGTTGTTATTTGGTTTTACTGTTTATGGGAGCCGCCAAAGCTGCTTGCTGATTTTTTTTTTTTACCAACCAAGCAATATAAGTATTTTAGTTAATTAACCAATAAAATATAGGCTACATATACTAGTCATGTCTTCTTCTCAGTTTCTTAAAAACCACACCCCAGTACACACGTCATGCCACATTGTTACATCATGTTTGTTGCAAAAACAGCACAGATAAGCAGCAAGTAAAATGTTATATTTGTTTTTAATACATTTATTGGAATAAAACTTGACATTTGGTATTTAGTATACCTAACCCTTCATAAACTGTTTTTAAGCCGAGCTGAGAGAAGACTAGGCTGTACCAATGACTTAAGACATTTGTCATTGTTTATCTAAGCGTTACATGTCTGTTTATCTAAAATACTCGACTGTAAATTTCCACTTCACCTTGTGTTTTATCTCATAAGCCCCATATCCCCTGCTATGGCTTTGTGGTCTCACCGTGGGTTAAATTTTACACAGTAATGACAAAATGATGAGAGGCGTGCTGCAGATCATAAAGACACTAAACAGTGCTGGAAGTGCACACCTTCAGTAAAAAACAGCGCTTTTGAAGTTTTGGATACGACACAGTGTAGCACATCAGGTGTGCAGTGGTGTGTAAAAATCATTTATATTGTTATATTGGTGCAGATATGAGGTTAAAAGACTAATACTTGTGAAAAAATGGGGTATATAAAAATGTATTGCAAAAATAATATGCATCAATACGCAGTCCCCCTTTACTGCTAGACTTTCCATCAGGGGACAACCCCGGCTCATGGCTCATGGCAAATTTCAGTAGCACCTTTTGTGAATAACACGGTCAAAATATGTACATTACTCAAACACATGACACTTTAAGCTCAGTGTTGCTCTCCTAAAGTGTGCCAGCACCAGTGTTGATTCTTAAGAAAACCTCACTTGTGGCTGGGTTGTCACTGCCTGTGATCACTTTTTGTATGTGTAAAACACTAGTGTTAAATATAAAGATAGATATACTACTCAGTAAAGATGAAATGGTGTAAATGTACAGCTGTGTTAGTAATATATATATTAATATATTAATATAAACGGGTACTGAACCAACAGACTTAAGACCATTCAGTTTAAACTCAAATCTATACGGAAGTTCAGCACATCAGCTCCATCTTGTGGCCGGATGAGAACAATCATTTTATTATTTTATACTTTAGAATTGCTGCACAGTATCAGAGGTTAAAGCAAGTGACGAAGTACAGCATTGTTTTAATTATAACGGTCGTGTATTGATTTTTTCATCTAACTGTGTTTCAGACAGTTATTAGAAAGGGAAAACAGACGCAGCAGCTTCTTGCCAAGAGTCACTGCCGACTGCTACGTGCACGGTAAAATATACGTGACTATTCAGCTTTTTCAATTTTCAAATAAGGCATACGGAATGTTTTACAGCCACCATACTATTAGACGGGGATGCTAACATAAATTAGTTTTATCAGAATGCTTTCATACCTGATTTTTTGACTATGTTTGGGTATTTCTAGCTGGTGTTTAAAAAATGAAAAGTTTTGTTTTGACAGAAACATTATGTATCTCTCTCCCTCTCTGACTGTCTGTCTGACTGACTGACTTCCCCACTGAAAACCCCCAGTCATGCACATTCATGTCTGTGGCTTCCTGTGTGAAATGATGCAACTGTGAGTATCTTTCATCTGACGCTGATTGTACGCATTTCCTCTGAAATGACAGTGTTACCGCTCTCTCCTGCCTCTCTCCTCTCTTCAAGGAATGCAGCAGAGGCCTTAGGCAGCCAGGCTTCACTTTTAACATTAGTTAAAAAGTCGATTCAGTCTTCATTTTCTTATCAGCGAATTCAGAATTCAGTCTAGCTTAAGAGCATCTGTGTTACAGGGTGATCCAAACATGCCAGCATGCATTCTGCCCTTCACTGCAGGTTTTACAAACAGCTTTCACAGTTCTCAACATCTGCCACAGCTGTAATGAGTATATCATTAATACACACAGCCTCTCACAATTAAAAACAGTGCTTAATTATACAAAAAAAAAACACCTCCAAAATACTGGTGACTTTCTCTTGAGGATATGCAGGAGCCACCTGGAAAATATGTACATAATTTCTGCATGAAACATACAGTGGGGAAAATAAGTATTTGACCCATCAGCATTTTTATCAATAAAGGGATTTCTAAGTGGGCTATTGACACAAAATTTCCACCAGATGTTGATACAACATGGCATAGAAAGCCAGGAGATCACCTGAAATATGTCAGTATTGAGAGAAAACCCTGCCCCCTATCAGTACTAATTGATATCAGCTTCTTTAGTCCTAATTGATGGCCTATAAAGGCTTCTCATTACCCAGGAGGCACACAGGAAAGACTTCATGATGGGTAAAAACAAAGAACTCTCCCAAGATCTTTGTACACTTATCGTTGAAAAGCATTCTGATAGGAATGGTTATAGGCGCATTTCCAGAATGCTGAATGTTCCTGTGAGCACTGTGGGCAGGGGCGGACTGGGACTAAAAGACGGCTCTGGACTTTCTCCCAACAGGCCCTCCAGCAGGGTTCTCCTGATCTCACACCAAGTATCATCACAAAACCAGGGGTGATGATCGGGGCTGTGTTTATGAAAGTAACATAAGCCTTCAAATACAAATACAACAGCCATATACCAACCTCCAATTTACTCTTCTCTGTTGGCTTTTCCCTGTGGATGTTATGCCTGATAAACGGTTGTATTAGCGCCCTCTGCTGGTTGTAGCTGATTTCTCAGTTAAGGAGAAAGGCAGCCCGACGGCCGCGGAGCGGATGGCCGTTATGGACTTTTCCAGAACTCACAGATTGCCAGTCCGCCCCTGACTGTGGGGGCCATTATCCGGAAATGGAAAGAGCATCAGTTCACCATAAACCGGCCACGATCAGGTGCTCCACGTAAGATCCCTGTCCGAGGAGTCCAAAGAATAATCAGGAGAGTTCTCCAAGAGCCAAGAACC
>JBBPCY010009541.1:0-15650 GCA_037974405.1 Brachyalestes nurse
GTCCCTCACCTTGTGATTGGTACCCCTACAATACACCCCTAATTTATAGACATCTACTTTTGACAAAGTGCATAAATTTGCCAATCGAAATCGAATGGGATCCTTCCCTCAGTAAGAGCACTGAAGATGAGTCAAAAACTGCCGCAACATTATATTGCAGCATCTAAGCAAAAAGTTGCAAAGTATAGACTCAAGTAAAAAAAAAAAACAGTATTAGTATAGTATAGTATAGTATAGTATATCTCCTAAAAGTCCAAATCCCCCAGACTGAAACTACTGCTAACTAGCGAGCAGCACTCAGCGATCCACACAAACCTTTAGCAAAACAGAAACTCACACAGAGCCTGAAAAACACCAAAACATCACGATTTCATCTGAAACACTAAAGAACCTCTTTCAGGACGGGATCCAGAATGTCTCCATCGTCCAGAGTCCAGTCACTTTCACATTAGACTCTTTTATGATCAGTTTTATGTTCACACACCCAGCTAGTCTGCAGCAGAGACATTAGCAGGCTAGTTTGCTGAGTCACTGCGCTACATGCTACATGCTAATATAATTTTCAGACATACACAAACAAACTGTAGAATAAAATGACTCACATCGAGCAGACTGCATATTCACACGGATTCCACCGGAGTTTGAAGAAATTAGAAAGCAAAAACAGTTTTAGCTGGTTGTGGAGTTTCTTGTCTGCTTTTACGTTCAAACACGAGTCAAACTGACTGCTAGTTGTGCCAACTATCTCCTACAGAAAGTAGCCGAGGTTTACCCAGAAAGTCGTTAGATGTCGCTAGATGACGACACACGCTAATTTGCATATGGATTATGTCATCACATCACGCTGAACCGCCTGGTCACAGACTCACCGCAGCCTGAATCGCCTGGGCACAGACTCACCACAGCCTGAACTGCCCGGTCACAGACTCACCGCAGCCTGAACCGCCTGGTCACAGACTCACCACAGCCTGAACCGCCCGGTCACAGACTCACCACAGCCTGAACCGCCTGGTCACAGACTCACCACAGCCTGAACCACCTAGTCACAGACTCACTGCAGCTCGAACTGCCCGGTCACAGACTCACTGCAGCTCGAACCGCCCGGTCACAGACTCACCGCAGCCTGAACCACCTGGTCACAGACTCACCACAGCCTGAACTGCCCGGTCACAGACTCACCGCAGCCTGAACCACCTGGTCACAGACTCACCACAGCCTGAACCGCCCGGTCACAGACTCACCGCAGCCTGAACCACCTGGTCACAGACTCACCACAGCCTGAACCGCCTGGTCACAGACTCACCGCAGCTCGAACCGCCCAGTCACAGACTCACTGCAGCCTGAACCGCCCGGTCACAGACTCACTGCAGCCTGAACCGCCTGGTCACAGACTCACCGCAGCCTGAACCACCTGGTCACAGACTCACCACAGCCTGAACCGCCCAGTCACAGACTCACTGCAGCCTGAACCGCCTGGTCACAGACTCACCGCAGCCTGAACCGCCTGGTCACAGACTCACCGCAGCCTGAACCACCTGGTCACAGACTCACCACAGCCTGAACTGGCCGATCACAGACTCACTGCAGCCTGAACTGCCCAGTCACAGACTCACCGCAGCCTGAACCGCCTGGTCACAGATTCACCGCAGCTCGAACCGCCTGGTCACAGACTCACCACAGCTCGAACCGCCCGGTCACAGACTCACTGCAGCCTGAACCGCCCGGTCACAGACTCACCACAGCTCGAACCGCCCGGTCACAGACTCACTGCAGCCTGAACCGCCCGGTCACAGACTCACTGCAGCCTGAACCGCCTGGTCACAGACTCACACAAACTGGTCACAGGTGTGTGGAGGCATGGGGAGGCTCTTAATAATCCTCTGATTATTAAATAATTTCTGATGATTTAAAATCAATAAAATAGCAAATAAAAATTGAGTGTGTCGAGGATGTGTTACCTTATTTTCACAAATACCAACAAAATACTTCCTTTATCCTCAAAAAAATGAAATACTGACAGCTTCCATGAAATTATATTAGGTTAGTTATAAGTAAAAATGTTAAGGTCATTTAAAAGGTCATGTACAATACATATATTAGGGGTGATACATTTCTATCAATTAATCACAGAAAAAGTAACACATTAAAAAATGTACGCTGATTAATTGAACCACGTGAGTTTAAGCACCCGGCCACATGCTGGCATGCTGTAAAAAGACATGAACGGCTGAGTGGAAAGTTCACGTTTAAAAACGGACAGACGGAACGGTTGGTAGGAGGATCGTTATCTGCAGTTCATACATTAAGGAATTTTTGTATTTAGGAGCGAACCTGGCGGTCCGAGCCAGTATATCCCGATCCCAGGCATTAGGGGGCAACTTTTTTAAATCATTAGTTTCGTCCCTCACCTTGTGATTGGTACCCCTACAATACACCCCTAATTTATAGACATCTACTTTTGACAAAGTGCATAAATAGGCAATAACTGCTGCAATAAGTCACACAGGAAAACTATTTAAAAAAAGGGCAGCCTATCAAATACTTGTTTTCCCCACTGTATGTATATATATATATATATAAATAAGCCATCAGATCGTCATGGGCTGCTTATTTTTAATTAAACCACAACAAACAATGACACTGACTGAACTAGTGAGCAGCTCTCAGAGATCCACACAAGCCACACAAGCCAAAACCCACACAGAGCCTGAAAAACACCAAAACACCACGATTTCACCGGAAACACTAAAGAACCTCTTTCAGGACGGGATCCAGACTGTCCCATTAGACTCTTTAATGATCATTTTGAATCGTATGCAGGCTGTTCTGACGACATACTAGGTTAAACAGACAGTCCCACAATAACCCTACACCCATCTCTTCACTGTTTTAGGTTAAAATTCACACTCTTACCCACAGAGCACTGTACAGTCAGACTCCTGTATATGTGGCTGATCTACCTCACTTTTACTCATCTGTTCAATGGAGACACATTTACACCCTTAAGGTCTTCTGATCTGTTTTATGTATTTATTTGTATTCTCGTATTGGGTATTTTTATTGTATATAATATTGTATATTGTGCTTTTTTACTTTTCAGTTCATACTTTTTAAAAGCATGACTAATTTTCAAAAGTGGAAGGACAGTGTAACAAAAACACTGCCTCATAACAAACATCGCACAGGATTTTATTTATAGTTTTACATTGTTTTTTTTTTATTTTAGATTATTTTTCAATTAAATAACAATGAAATGAAATGTGAACTCATTTGTAATATATTTAAACTTTAAAATTGATATTCTAATGAAATCAATAGTAAGAATGCCTTGTGTTTCAATAATGATAAAAAACTTTGATGAGCAACTTTTAGTGTCTTGCTTACAGCTGTTTAAATGATTACCGAATAAAATAAAACAAGCATGATTTTTTTTTACATTTTACTTTTAGAACACACCATGTCCTTATTAGGCTCTCTCTTTAGGACAGAGAGTGGGATCCGCCCACTGAGGTGGTCTGGAAGTCTGTCTTATGAGACTATTTAAACTCACACACGCATACACACACACACACACACACACACACACACACACACACACACTCACACACACACTCACACACTCACACACTCACAGACACACTCACTCACAGACACACTCACAGACAGATAACCTGACGGCTCCTGGAGATCACACACAGGTAAGAGTTGTAACAGGTGGATAAATTCAAACATTTAAAATAAAGAACATTTCTGATAGTAAATAAACAGCTACATTTATTTTGCCTGTAGACCTGTGGTTCTGAAACCAGCTCACTCACCATCCACTTCTGTTTAACAGCCACACACTTTTGTACTTTTTACAGGATGAAGGTTTTACTCGCTGTCGCCGCTCTTGTGGCCATGGCTGGTGCAGCCAGTTTGTCTGAGGAGGACCAGGACTTCCATGCCTGGAAACTGACGTTTGGTGAGAAATCTACATTTTATCAGAAAATGGTTTGAGATGTTGGGATAAACTCTAAGTTCTGTTTTTGATGTGGAAAAGAGTTTGTGCAGCTGATCAGTGTATAAAACTGCACCCTTTCCTGCCAAAGGCTGTGAAACTAAGTTGATGTTCATAGGGGCCAAAAATATTGCCCTGACTTATTTTTCTAAAAAACGAATAAAAAAGAAAATTCATGAACAGCAAATTCATACATTCAGAAATCTAACAAAACTAAAAAAACACCACCAGCTACAAAAAACTCCCTGCAAATTTAAGAAACAGTAAATTCCAACATGCAATAGCAATCTCCAGAATCGAAACAGAAGCAGCAAATGTAGAATTTCAAACACAAACTAAAATTTAGAAACACTCTGTAAAATTCAGAAGTGTGATATGTTGCTGTGGCTTTTCTGGATTTGCTGTCATGGTTTTGATTTTGCGGTGAATTTCTGTGTGTGAGAGAGACAGAGAGAGAGAGAGAGAGAGTTTGATTCTTACTCAAATTGTTTCCGACTGATATTAAAAATCAGATTTCTAAAAATGTTTTACCTTGTAAAACCAGTGAAGATGAAGTAATGTTCGTTATTCCAAAAATGTTCTTCAAAATAATCATAAACAAACACTGGAGATACAGTTAGAGGCTTTATACCTTTTGGTCAGTGTCAGGTCTTATTTTGAACTTATGGGTGTATGTTTGTGTCTAAAGTCACAGTGTCAGGTGTCCTGTGTTTTAGTTAGATGATTGTGTTTTGTGATTGGTTGATGTCTGAGTGTGTTGAGTATTTAAGTTCTTTGAGTTTCAGTCTTAGTTGCTGGTCAACCATCACACTGACCCTCACAATACCCTCATGTTACCTGTCCTGCTTATGTCTTATGTTTAGTGTTCTTTTGTTAGGCCCTTGTGCCTTTTTGTTTTGTATCAGTGTAGAGTCTGTGTCATTGTAATAAAAATGCATCAGGGAACCTGCACTTGTGCCTCACCTCACTCCCCATGCACCAGACCATGACAGTCAGTAATTTATCTGGAGGCAAAATAATTTTCATGGGTTTAAATAGAGAAAATCCAAAAATATCAAATTCAATAAATCTATTGACACAGGCTGGTCTTTTTTTTGCTAAATACTGTATTTTAAGCTCTCACTTCTCACTTCAATTCCCCCTATATTTTTTAAATGAAATATTTGTAGGTAAAGGAGCAATAGGAAAAATATTGTTTTTCAACCTCTGAAAGAATATTTTCGATGATAAATGAAATAAATTAAAATTGAACTCTCAAAAATGTGTGCTTTCGAGGTAAAAATAAAGTTGTTTTTTGCGAGGTATGAATATTTTACACTATTTCACCAATAAAAGTTAGCGTCAGACATGATAATAAGAGGGTCATTAATTTTTTATATTTATACTGAAAATAGTCCACGGCCGTATGTTTGACCAGCCTGGTCTCACAAGTTTTTGTGCAGCCATCACGAAATACAATTGAATCAAAATACGTGCTGCGATCACGATTTAGGGCTTTTTTTGCACTAGGACAACGCTTCACTACTCTGTATTTTTGGCAGTATCAAGGGTGACTGGTGACTGAGGGACAGTACGAGAGAAATAATGAGTTGATTGTCGTATTATTTTGCAAAGCAGTTAAAACAGGTTGAAATGCAGTGAGACAGGGAAAGTCCCTAAACCTAACCCTAACCCTAAACCTAACCCTAACCCTAACCCTAACATTAACCCTAAACCTAACCTTAACCCTAAAACACATAGGTTAGTGAAGCGTTGTCCTAGCACGAAAGAAAGCCCTAAATCGTGATCGCAGTATGTATTTTGATTAATTTGACTTGCATGATGGCTGCACGAAAAGTCGTGAGTTTGGGTTGGTTTGACACCTGCTCTAAAGTATAGCTTAACATACTGAACAGTGAAGGACTAGAGGGACACTAGAGGGAGTGAGAGAGTGAAAAATGAAGCCTACAGCTGCAGACAGTGTGTGTGTGTGTGTGTGTGTGTGTGTGTGTGTGTGTGTGTGTGTGTGTGTGTGTGCTCATATTAGAGAGGAGTCCTCAGGACCTTCTGGGCCCTTAGAGAAAACGATTTCTGTCAACTACAAACTTACGTAATTACGTAATGCTCAAATTTCACTTTTCTGAAACAAAAAAAAATTGAAAAGACTTAAGGAAATCTGTCCAGTCGGGGTCAGCTCAACCAACAGCTGAATTTCCTCTGAGACCACGTTAGTGAGGAAAAAAACATTAATCCAAAAACATTAATCACAGACTGTGAATATGATCTGGAGTCCAAATGTGTCAGTTCTAAGTTTTAAATGAAACCCATTGAATGTCTTTCACAAGATTCAGCTTTGATTAAAATAAAAGCGTCCATGTTGTCCACCACTAGCTTAGCACTAAGGTTGCTAATAGAATTATTATGAAGTTGTTTTTTATTTCTTTTATTTTTCTTATTTTGATATTTCCGGCCCATATTTGATATGAAGGCCCAGCTTTAACAGTCTTGTTTCACCGCTGGTTCACCGTTTCTGTGTCAGGTAAGAGTTACGGTTCAGCAGAAGAAGAGTCTCAGCGTAAGATGATCTGGCTGGACAATCTTAAACTGGTCCTGGAGCACAACCTGCTGGCCGACCAGGGACTCAAGAGCTACAGACTCGGCATGAACCAGTTTGCAGACATGGTGAGAAAAAAGTAGTCTGTCACTTAGAGTTACATAACCCACAAAACATTTGTCTGGAGGTGGAATGAGATTTCTGTCAATGTTCTCTAAAGATCTCCCTCTCCAACAGAGCAACCAGGAATACCAGGCCATGATCGGGAGCTGTTTGGGATCCTTCAACACAACTGAGAATGACAGTGAAGCTGCATTCTTCCAACCAGAAGGGGGCGCTGCTCTACCGAGGACTGTGAACTGGAGGAAGAAGGGCTATGTGACAGCAGTTAAGAACCAAATGAGATGTGGCTCCTGCTGGGCCTTCAGTGCGGTGAGTCACAGCAGGTCAAAGATACAGAAAGAAACAGGAGGACATCAAACTATTATTTTGAAAGAAAAGACTTGTTTCCAAATCCAAAAAAGGAGGGTCCAAGTATCTGTGCCACGTCCACCTGCTGTCTTGTTGTGCCCAAATGTTTTTCTGCATGAATGTAATGAGATACAGTTGGCTACGATCCAAGCAATAAAGTTTTGGAAGTGAGTAGGGTATTAACGACTCCAGGTTTTTTCAAGTCGACTAGTCGGTCAGAAGAGTCGAAGTCGAGTCGACGAGTCGTCACAGCTGTGCAACACTGAGCAACTTTTATTAAAGGTTCTCTGTAACATTAACAGTCAACACGACAATTAAACTAAACAAAAAAAAGGCTGATACCTTGAATTTTCTGGTAAATTTAAGTGTCCGTCTGAGCTAGCGGATGCCATGCAGGACGCCGGAACTGTTACTGTACTTTAACACCGACTTGCAGATTGTGCAGGTCTCCGTGCTGTTTGTGTGTCTGGAGTGAAGTATCTCCACACATGTGATGTGTGTCTGTGTTCTCTGCTGCATGTCTCTCGTCTCGTGTTTACATTCCTCTCGTGCCAACGGTACCGCCCCTTTTATGAAGGGACTATAATAATTTGTTAAACCAAGGAACGTGTGTCAGTGTCAGCCAATCAGAGGCAGAGACTGCACTGTGTACACAAGTGAGGGCAGAGAGAGAGGAAAAAAACACACGACTAGTCGACTTCTCTCAGGGGGGCGTCGACTTCCTTGGTCGACTAGAAGTGAGCCATTTTGACTAATGTCAGGACAGGGGAACTTCAGGGGCCAGTCAGATTTCAGCCGGGGACAGAGGCCCCAGGATCCACCCATGTACTACAGGCCTAATGCAATATGACACTCTTTCTAGCGGTTACACTTTTTGAGAGAGAATAGTATAAGAGGCTGAAAACCAACCTTTAACATTTCTCTTTCTCCATTTCTCCATTGTTCTACTCTCAGATAGGAGCATTAGAAGGTCAGATGTTCAAGAAGACGAAGAAACTGGTCTCCCTCAGTGAGCAACAACTGGTCGACTGCTCCTTCAAATTTGGAAACAATGGCTGTAATGGTGGATGGCCATCGAGGGCCTTACAGTATATCAAGGCCAGTGGAGGCGTGCAGGCGGAGGACACTTATCCCTATGAAAATTTGGTGAGGGTGGTATGATTACTGTTGGTTACAGTTGTGAGAAGAAATTAAATTAAAAAAATAGGATGAAACACTGCTTGAAAGACAGAAAAACTGATCACATTTTTATAAGACTCAGATTTGTCTGAGCTAGTTCTATATTTCCATAATGTCGGTGGAAGCTCGGTGCTGGAACATCTCCTAGGCCACTTTTGGCCACTGAGGGATGATTGGTTTCACCAGTTTGTCCCTCTACTTAAGGGAGGCTTGCTCTAACTGGTTAGTAATTTGGTTAAACTCCCTATGTTTTCTCCTTGGTTTCTCTTCTCTCCAGATGTTTTTGCCTGTGCCAGACCTGAGCCCTCGAGGATTCTTGTCAGGCCGTTCTGATCCTTTCCAGGGCCTTTCTCAAGTGTTTCTCAAAAATATCAATACGTTCTGAGATATCCTTGTCCTCTGCTCAACCATTCTCTGCCCTCCTTGCTACAGTTTCCCTTTGTGAATGAGTTTACTTAGTTTCCTGCCTTTCCTTTTGATCTCTTGACCTTGATCCAGTAGCCTTCCCCTGACAGCTCAAAGCCTGGACTTTGTTCTTCCTTTCACAGAGTCCCTACTCACTTCCACCTCAGAGTGAGTGACCACTCGCAAGAGGAACTAGTTGGCATTAGTGTCTTGGTGATGGCTTGGTGCGTCTGTGCCCTTAAACTAGAATGTTGCTGGGTGAGTAACTTATTCTCGTTTGTCCTCAGGTGGGAAGATGCAAGTTTGACAAGCGGAAAGTTGTTGCTACCTGCCGGGGCTCCAGGTCCGTGGCAAACGGAAACGAGAAGGCTCTGCAGAAGGCCGTGGCCTCAGTTGGGCCTATTTCTGTTGCCATGGATGCGGGCCGTGAGACCTTCCAGCTCTATAAGTCAGGTAACCCTTGAAAAACAGTCCTTATTCCCATTGGCACCCGCACTCTCAACACACACACACACACACACACTGAGTAATGTAACTAGTAAAGAAACCGGAGTACTCACGGTACCAGCTGGAGATGAGTAGAGTTGGGTTGGGCATGGCGACTCAGTGACAGCACTGGATCCCTCCTACTCTTTTCCTTAACTACCCAGTGATGCGTGTGACACTTACTTCCTTATGTCTGCAGTGCACACTAGGGCTGCACGATTATGTCCAAAATGATAATCACGATTATTTTTATCAATATTGAAATCACGATTATTAAACACAGTTATTATTTTAGGTAAAACATGTTAATTGCACATTCTATTTTAAACAAACAGTAAGTTAACAAGGCATTCAGTTAAAAATGAAATCTCAGGAAAAAAAATGAAACCTCAAATAAAAAAAAGTATAAATAATAAAATAATAGCAGAGTCCGCTATTCAAATGTTAATATTGCAGACGATTATCCTTATTTAATTGTGGCAGCCAAAATCGTGATTGCGATTAAAATTCGATTAATTGTGCAGCCCTAGTGCACGCACTGTCAACTATTGTTGACTCTTCAGCCCGAGGAAGAAAACAGTCCTATTTCTTCTGTTGCCACACTAACAGATCTACAGATCTAAGATCAGACCCTTTACTGCGGACCGTGCTAAACTGAACGATTTCACTTGCTTTCAAAACGTTTGTATCACTGAAACACTGATTTCTCTGATTGTAGGTGTGTATGATGATCAGTACTGCAGCAGCCAGCACCTGAATCACGCCGTCCTGCTCGTTGGTTATGGCACAATCGACTCAAAGGACTACTGGCTGGTCAAGAACAGGTAATTTGGAAAAAAAAACTAAACAAAAGGCAATTCCTCTAAACATGGAAAACATTCTGTGATTCAGCCCATTAAACTGCTAAGCGTTCAGTGTGTTTATAGTTTGTAAATCTTGAATAATTCATAGTGCATATTTTTGGACACAGACACACCAAGCCATCACCGAGACACTAGTGCCACCTAGTTCCTCCCAAGCGGTCACTCACTCTGAGGTGGAAGTGAATAGGGACACTGTGAAAGGAAGAACAAAGTCCAGGCTTTGAGCTGTCAGGGGAAGGCTAACTGGCTCAAGGTCAAGAGATAAAAAAAGAAAATTACACAAAAATTCTATTAAAGATTACAGAATAACTCCACATGGTTTCGGGCAAATGTGTTACTTACACATGCACTTAGCACCAGGCTAATTTTGCTGATCGACAGAATCTGAGGTGAGATGGAAGATGGGGGAGTTTAGCTTTAATGTTGACAGCCCCTTTAAGACGAACTGAGTAAAATGTCTGCAGTTTAATGGGTTAATGCAAAAAGAAAAAATTGAACTTGCAAACAAACACGATTGTTTTAAAGATCTCACAGTAACGGTAATTCTCTTTGCAGCTGGAGCGCTGACTGGGGTGATCAAGGCTACATCAAGATGGCCAGGAACAAAAAGAACCAGTGTGGAATTGCCTCAGTAGCTGTTTACCCTAAAGTCTAAAGGTAAGATAAACCTTCATATACTTCATTACAGAGAGCAGTCCTCATTCACAGAGATCCACAATGCTAACTTTAGCTCCGTAAATAAATAAATACATACATGCAATAATAAATGGCAACATTTCGTGATTAATACACAAAGGTTAATGGTCCAGAAGTACTTCTTTAACAAATTATGCATGTATTAAGGAACTATTATGACTGGTAAGGAGGCTGGCTCACAAACAGAAGTAGGTTTGATCAGGCAAATGGGGAACCATGGTCATATTATCTATCAAAAATAATTAAAATAGCAAGGATGACGTTTGCAAACCACTTCATAGTCATTCTGGTTATAAGTAATTATATAAGTAAATAATTAGTAAATAATATGTAATAATAATAACTAATAAAATATAGAAGTAGTCATATGGTTATAAGAAATTGTACTGTTTCATGACAACTGAACTCTTATAAAATGTGTTTTTCTACAGATTGGAAAAAGCCAGAACATCTCAGAGAGGATCCTGACATCTGAGCAGTTTACATACTTTTTCCAATTTATATATTCATGTCTTGTGATATCATGCAAAGATAAAAGAAAAAAAATAAAAACCTTCCATCCTTAAATGGGCCTCATGTCAGCATTTGTTTATTTTAACTGAATAACTGCAGAACTTTGTACATTATTAATTATCTAAACAACTTCCATGGTTCTCAATTATGCACACACTTAAAGATACAGTTCTGTCTTGATTCATATTAATACTGATTTTCACTGTAAATATTTTTAGGTCTTTCAACAAAATGTAATATTTAGAAACGTTATCAAGATTTAAACACATTTTAATTCATTTAATATAAAAAGTTATCCAACACTCCACCTTGTAGAAAATCTCAGTTTAAATTTGGGACAGCACAGACATGCATATAAGTTTATAATAATTTATAGTTAATATAAATTATTTTCTTAATTTACAGTAACTATGTAATTAAATGTTGTGGTGTGGCCCAGGGGAGATGACAGGAGGTGCAAATGCATGATGATTCAAAACAAAAACAAATTTCAGCCTGTCAACAAGGGGCCCAGGGGACATTGAGTGATGACATGGGACCAGAAACCCAGTATCGAGGGACCTGAGGACAAGGAGGTCAGTGATGTGGGATCAGGAGACAGGGCGACCAACGAAGAGGGACCAGGAGACCTGTGGGCCGTGATGTGAGCCCAAGAAGCCAGCAACGAGGGATGAGACAAGGACACCAGTGAAGAGAGACAAAAGGACAGAGTGGCCAGCAACAAGAGACCAGAAGACAGGGAGGCAACCAGTGGGGGACCAGGAGATTAGGAGGCCATCAGCCAGAGACCACAAAAATGGGAGGTATTCAGTAGAGAACAAGGAGAAGGGGCTGCCTGTGATAAGGAACAAGGACACAAGGCTGCTGATGACAAGAACTGATGACAAGGGAGACGAGGAACCAGGACGCGAGGAACCAGGGGACGAGGATGCCGGATACAAGGAGCCAAGAAATGTGTGTACTAGTGAGGTGCTCTCCAGAACAGCAGGGGGCACCTGTGAGGTGCTTTCTGGAGCTTTCAGTGAGGTGTTTTCTGAAGTGTGATTGAAACACCTGCTCAGCGGCATCCTCCAGATCACCAGGTGGCGCTGAAACTCACAGTTTGACTTTTGGGTAAAATGTCAGAATGAACCTAAAATGCACTAGAACTTTTACAGGTGAGCTTAATGGACCTTCCCCAAACATTTGAATGCATATGTCCAACTTTTCAATGTTTCAGTACTTTATACACAACTTGCTGTTCTTTGACAACGTCAAAATTTACGACAGGTTCAATCAGAATTAGAATTTAAACTCCTCCTCATCACCACCGTAACTACACAATACAACAAAACACTACAGACAAACAAAACCACCGTACAAACACCCATCCAAACTCCCAGTTCTTCTCTATGACCCCTGCATTTTCTGGACAACATGGTATAACCCAGTTTAGCTGTGGGACATTACCCTCTATATATACCAGCAGAAGGGAGCATTGTTCCTGTTTAGATGCTGTTAATCCTGTTAATCTTAATGTTAAAAACTTGTGGGTCAACTACATGTTTTAAAAATACACCATTGCCAATCATGGGTAACTAGCTGGCTGGGCCCAAACCACCCTGTCACACCCATGTTTTAAGGAACGGCCTCCGTGACACACTGCATGAACAACATAGGCATAATTTAATCTTCATGGACTATGATGCTCCAGCTCAACGAGGGACCTCGAACAGAGTGGCTGCACTTTCTCCAGACCTGAATCCCATAGAAAACCTATGGACCAGCCGAGTCTCCATGTAGAGGCTCATAACTCTGTACCCCAGAACCTCAGTGACCTGAGGGACCTTTCAGGCCTCAGCAGCCAACAAGTCGACTTGTGAAAAGCATGAGTGATGCACGAGGGCACGTGACACGTTATTGAAACGCTGACATTTGGTTTACTCACCACTGTTGTTGGCTTTTATTTTAATAAATAGAGAAATCACCACTACATGCTTCTACCTAAATGCCCTACTTTCATGATATAATATCACTGTGGTGTGAACTTTTTACATTTTCCATAAATTTCACCGAAGCCAAATATCCCTAACTTTTTGTGAGTAGTGTACAGCTGTAAATGCAGCAGTTTCTTTTAGCCAAACATGCCGCACACTTGAAACGATAAATTTTAAAAAATCTTTTCAGTAAACTGAAACATCTAAATATAGCCATGGATGCAGGCATCAGATGTTCACAAGTCATTTTTACCAAGTCCAAGTCAAGTCTCATGTCTTTGTGCTCTAAATGTTAGATGGGGCTCGGTGACACCTTTCCAATGACCCCTTGAAAACCGTTATTAGCTGAAAACCGCTCACCTCGGACAAAAGTAATGGGACACCGGGGCGGGATGAATGGTTTAGATATGAATAAATCATTCAATGAAATGAACATTGTTTATGCGTTATGACTTACGAGTCACAACACACAAGTCCATATATACATACATGTATTTATAAATAGTATAGACACATTATATGTACAAAAAATAATTCTATATTTTATTAACATTTATCTTTACAGTTGTTCATATTGTTTTTTTATACCGTTGTACTTGAGAGACTCAATTGACCGGAATCAAATTCCTTGCATATTCTTGGCCAATAAACATGATTCTGATTCTGAAATAATGTCCATATTTGGAAAAATCTAAAGTTAAAGAGCACCCAAAGGTCAGCAGGGCAGTGAAGCTCAGAACTGCAAATATAAGAAGGACTTTTGAGAAGTTAGAAGCAGAAGTGGTGTTGGAAGTTCTCACCCATTTATTACTTCACAGACCACAAACACACAATTCACACATCTGTGAAAAAGTCACTTGAACAAACAACCTACAAACGTTTATTGCTGTTTTAAATGTGTGCAACATTCATTATTTAAAAAATAATACTGTTGATAAAAAAGTAAGAAACACTTACTGAGCCAAGCAATGAAGTCTACTGCCAGTAGATCAAAATTACAACACAACATTTAGCTCAGTGGATTTTTCATAAACAGTAGCGGCACATTTGCCCATTCTTTAGACCTGTTTTTTCTCTTGGACTAGATCTGAATCTTATGCATTGTGAAGTGATTGGTGGTAATAAATATATTTCATTGTAAACATTGAGACTTTGTGCCGCTGAAAAATGATGTGTTGTCACTGAAGGTGTGGTCAGTCCATTCTCAGCACACTTTTGATCTTTATATGGGTCCAGTAACTGTTCCAGGACTTGCCTGCCCAGTTTAAGCTCCTCTCCATCTCTCAATGTTCTGGACTCTTTCTGGCCTATAAAAAAGATTTAATAGATTTGATTAGAATGATGACTGTTCTAGCCCTCTGGATGCAATAACACCTTTGTATAACCGGGTACCATAATAAACTTTAGCCCAAGAGCTAGATTTAATTAGGCTCGAGATTTAATTAAGATTTAATTAAGCCCAAAATTGAATTAGGATGGTGAATGTACTAGCCCTCGGGATGTTTAACTGGGCACTATCCAGCCCATGATAAACTTAACTTAAGCCCAAGAACTATAGGCCTATTTCTAAACTAATTTTTGTCAATTTTAAAGAAGGCTGCAGCCAGACATCTAACTGGTGCGCCAAAGATGCACAATATTAATGAAGTTCTGCTATGGAAACCAGTGATCTTATGTCCTTATGTCACTGATAGAAGTTTATCTCTCAGATAGAAGTTCTAGAAGGTCAGGTGTTCAAGAAGACAAAGAAGCTGATCTCCCTCAGTGAGCAACAGCTGGTTGCTCCTTCAGTTTTGGAAACAATGGCTGCGACGGTGGATGGCCTTTAAAGGCCTTGCAGTATATCAAGGTCTGTGGAGGAGTGCAGGCGGAGGACTCTTGTCCCTATGAACATTTGGTAAGAGTGGTATGATTACTATTGGTTAAAAGAGTTGGGAAAATAAATTAAATTGACAAAATAAGATGAAGAAACAGAAGAAATAAGATGAAGAAACAGAACAGAACTGGGCCAGGTTTCTCAATAACAAACACTCTTACCGCTCTAAGAAGATTCTTCTTAAGTTGTTTACTTTTCTACTTTTTGAACTGTTCCTTAGGAGGCTTCTTAAGACGCTGCCTCTTACGTGCGATGTTACGAGGAGCTGGCCACAGACACAGTGCTGAATTAGTTGACATCGATTACTCTGGAATCGATTTTTCAGTTTATTTGCATGACAGCACATTCTATGCAAATTCTTCCAATAACATTTATTTCAATGTGGGTTAATATATCAGTAGCATGTCATAATAGAAAAATATATAAATGTAATCATCAAACTGTCGTTAATATTTTCATGTACCCTAGTGGCGGGGAAACGAACTGGGTATTCAACAACAGGGTGCCAACAGGGGGAGCAATCAGAGTTAATTGTTAGTTGACTGACAAACAGCTGCGGTTACTTATGTGCAAGTCACTCTTAATTGGCCATTGGATTTTCTATAAAAGCAACCTACCTACACTAAACACAGAGAGAGAGAGAGAGAGAGAG
>JBBPCY010009561.1:0-15649 GCA_037974405.1 Brachyalestes nurse
AGTATAAAAACACTGCTGTAATCAACACTCTCCTCTCACAATGAGACCAGCTGGATGGTAAAACACTACTAGAAGTTCGCCAAAGTTAATTATTGCCATTTTGTTTAAGAGTGAATGAGATTTATTTTCTTTGAATTATTAAGGTTCTGTAAATGCTGCATGTTTTGTCATTTCCTTTAAAATGATGCATTAAAGAGCAATATTTTTATTTGGAAATGAGGAGAAAAATTGTCAGCAGTTCTTAAAAACTAAGGCAAAGCTGTTCAGTTCAATACTTGCACCTATATAAGATAAAACCAGAGAGACTGAGAATTTTTGCAGTTGTACTGGAGCTATAGAGATTGATCAATAAATAAAAAAATTACTTAAAATCAAGGAGTCACCATTAGAGGAGTAATTAAAGGCTGGTAAAAAGGCAACCTCCTACCTGTGACCATCCTATGAAAAGTTGATGCATTTGTTTTTCCACTGTTTGCTCTGAACTGTTGCCTTCACACCATTTCACAGGAGGCTGGCCCTTGTCTGACACGAAATGTCCTTTCCAGGATGTTAACCCACAGGCCACGTACTGGCCATCCATAAGCAACAAAATAACCCACACGGCTGAAGGGATCAGACAAGGAAAGAAAGCCTTTATAAAGCGTTGCCGGCACGAACAGCAGACGCAGTGTTTAAACGGCCTTGTGAGAAGCAACATCACGACAAACACAAGTAGCGCAGGAGCGGCGAACATACAGGCCACAAACAGCAAGTTCAGCCCAGGCTGGCACGGGCAAGAAAACTCCAGATCTATTATCTGCTCGATTCCCATCAGGATGAAGCTGAACGGAATCGTGGTACGGAAGGGAGATCTCCCTACTACTTCTTTAATTTCCAGCATAAATTCCTGCAGCAAAGTCATCGCTTGAGTTTAAGACACACAGCTTGCACATACCTGTCTTGATGTTTACATGCAAATGAATGCAAAGCATGAAAAAAACACTCCTATGGGAGTTATCTAAAGGGAAATTGAGAGTTTAATCCCCGGTGGTGCTACAGCCATCTGTGGCCATCACTCAGTATAACTGTCCTCTCTCTCTCTCTCTCTGGGTGGGTAAGGTGATCCTCCCTCTCCCCATCACTCAGTATAACTGTCCTCTCTCTCTCTCTGGGTGGGTAAGGTGATCCTCCCTCTCCCCATCACTCAGTATAACTGTCCTCTCTCTCTCTCTTGGTGGGTAGGGTGGTCCTCCCTCTCCCCATCACTCAGTATAACTGTCCTCTCTCTCTCTCTGGGTGGGTAGGGTGGTCCTCCCTCTCCCCATCACTCAGTATAACTGTCTCAGAATAATAAAAAGAACAAAAAAAAAGAAAAAACTAAAACAATTCTGGGAACAAATGGAGAATGGTGAGAACTGCACTAGAACAGACCACAGCCAGGCAAATGAGTTCCATAATTAGTGATGCCATGCGAATGTCATCTCAAAACACACCACTTATCAGAGTTCACGATCAGTGACTGTGTCAGGTATGATGGTTACCTCCTGCTGATCAACTCATGCTCTTTCCAAGCCTGTGTAGAACACATTCTCACGGAGCCTGTGTAGAACACATTCTCACGAAGCCTGTGTAGCACACATTCTCACGAAGCCTGTGTAGAACACATTCTCACGGAGCCTGTGTAGCACACATTCTCACGAAGCCTGTGTAGCACACATTCTCACGGAGCCTGTGTAGAACACATTCTCACGGAAGCCTGTGTAGAACACATTCTCACGGAAGCCTGTGTAGCACACATTCTCACGGAGCCTGTGTAGAACACATTCTCACGGAGCCTGTATAGAACACATTCTCACGGAGCCTGTGTAGAACACATTCTCACGGAGCCTGTGTAGAACACATTCTCACGGAAGCCTGTGTAGAACACATTCTCACGGAGCCTGTGTAGAACACATTCTCACGGAGCCTGTGTAAAACACATTCTCACGGAGCCTGTGTAGAACACATTCTCACGGAGCCTGTACAAAACTCACCTAGCTTGTGTAGAACTTGTGTTCTCACCTAGCCTATGTTCTCTTACACACTGTTTTGGATTAAACAAATTGGTTGATCATGGCATGGAGGGTGTTCTTGATAAAGGCTCAGAACACAGACGGCGCACTCACAGAACCGAACAGCATTATTAGGCATTCATAGTGACAGAGAGTGTTGGAGAATGTCATGTTCCACTCTTATTTTTTCTGGACATGTATTGTACGTGCTTCAGAGGTGTAGTTTGGTATGAGCGTATGTTCTGCACCGTTTTATTTCTGTACATTTTTTAGGTGCTCACTGCAGGAGAATCTTTGGTATGATCTTCTTGATAGGTTAACACCATCATCACCATCATCATCATCATCACCATCAACATCAACATCATCATCATCAACAAAAAGACATGTTCTGTTCCAATGTACTAATCCATGGGAAAGTAAACGAGTTCAAGCAAAATAAAAAACTTTGGTTGCATGGTCCTAACATGAACAGCATTGTGGTAAATGCAAATAAAACAAAACCAACAGACAACCTGGCTACAAACAGCTTATTAAGCTCCCTAACTTCCTCCACCACCTTTCAGCTGTCAGGATCAAATGAATGGGAACTATTGTGTTTGAAGGCTATTTGTGTATTACCTCTTTTAAATGGCCTTTTTGAGGCACATGCACTGTGTGAATGTACTTTTATTTGCAAACACACACAAAAAAAACACACACACAAAAAAAGCAAGTGACAATGGGAATTACCCCTAACTACACTTCTCCCTGAATGTGACCACAATGCTGTTTAGTGGGCTCACTAAGTGACACCACAAAAAGAATATATATATTTATAGAACACAAAAAATAGTACTTTTCTGACTTAAGGCAGCTAATTACAGAATTTTTCAAAGATTTATTTTTACTGTGTCTAGTTTGCAGTAGAGAGAGAGAGGACAGTTATACTGAGTGATGGGGGAGAGGGAAGACACGTGATTCGTTTAGCCGAGGATGGCATGGGCATTAAAACTTCATCTTCATCATCTTCTCCATCTTCTCCACTCCTATCAGGAAGATGCTAAATGTAATGGAAGCGTAAAGAGGAGATTTCAGCAGCTCCTCTTTAAGTGGCTGCCAAATACTACGTAGTAAATCCATCTTCTGAGGCAAGGACCTTCAACATACTCCTGCTCAGGCTCGATAGGAACTGTGTTTGATTTCTCATATGAAAGGGATTTGTAGTTTTCCAGAAAACCAGTTCAAGAAGTTGCCCTTCCCAGACAAACATCCATGAACATTATTGTGCTGGATAACAAAGCATGAATGATGTGGCAAAATTTCACTTTTGATTCTGACACAAGTGACAGATGCTTCTTTAGTACTTTAACTGGTTGAGACAATTCAGCTGATTCAGCTGTAAGGTCAGTCTTCAATGTTCCTAAATTCTCCCACCACAGCTTTACTATGGAACCTTCACTGGCTCCCTGTGGCACTCGCATTCAGTTCAAAACCTTAACACTTGCTGTCAAGGCCAAGAACGGACAGGCACCTCCAAACTCTGATCAGGCAGCGCCACTTCTCGTCCTCTCCGAGCTTCAAGCACTGCTCGTCTTGAACCTCCGCTGCTCAAAAGAAGAAGACGACCTGCATCAAGACTCTTCTCAGTCTCGGTCCCCCAGTGGTGGAACGAACTTCCTCTTCCGATCAGATCTGTGGAGTCCCTCGCTGCCCTGAAGACCCACCTCTTCAAGGAGCACCTTGGGTTTGTTAAAGTGTGTAACTAAGCTGTTAGTAACTTAGTTAAAAGCAGATGTTGATTTAAGTCCAGCTTTACAGGTATGTATGTAGAAAAGTTGTGGACTACCTGCTTATGGACAACCCCTCGATTGACATCCCTCTCCCCCAGCAGGGCCTCAAAATTTAAGGAGACTGAAGACAATAACACAAACACCCTGGGACAACCCATGACCACGTCCCAAGAATTAATTCATTCGTTACTTATTGTTCCATATACAAGCTTTTATAACCTATAAAAAGACTGAAAAACACTGTACCCTCTCTGTTGCTGTGTCCACTGTAGATTCAGTCTCAGGTTTCTGAGTGTCCTGCTGTGGAGCTTTAACACAGAATATCGAATAAAATCTTGGCATTTTATCTTTTAGTCCTTGTGCCTCTGCACTGATGTTCTTACACCATTTCAAAGGAGGCTTGTCCTCGTCTAAGACATAAACTCTTTCCCAAGATGTGGAGCAACAGGCCACATACTGACCATCCACAAATACCAAAATAACCCACACAACTGATGGAATCAGGCAAGAAAAAAAGAAAAGACTCTACAGCCTGGCATGAACAGCGCCTGCAATGTTTAAACAGCCGGAGCAGGGCCAAGGATCATAGATATCACAAGCTTGCAGTTTAGCTCAGGACTGCACTGGCAATGAAGCTCCAGCTCCATCAACTTCTCCACTTCTACCAGGATGAAGCTAATGGTACTGAAGTGCAGAGAGGAGTTTTCAACCTTAAATGTACATTTTTAAGGACAACCACACAGGATCAATTCAGAAATATTTATTGGGGTCCAAACTGTACTATTCTACTCTCCCATAACCATTCACAAAACAGACAATTCATAAACAAGCCACATACTTCAAGTTGCACAGATGAGTTCACTTGAGCATATATAACATAAAATTTTTTCCGTAATAACAAAATTCTGTAAAATAAGACATTTCCTGATTGTAAAATATATCCAATCTGCAACATCCAAATCACTGATTAAAAAACAAACTAAACTCCTTTCCCATGTCTAAAAAAAGATTGCATACACGGTACACCAAGACTAACTAGGCCACACAAAGAAATTCTGTTAATTCTAGAATCGCATCATGCCGAGAAGCCGAAATAGTTTTTTTTCCTGAAGTAATAGCCTTGGCTGTGAAGCATGGACATCATCACAATATTGTGTAGATATTTTGCAGGATGAACATGTATTAATGATAAATTAATGGATCAGGATGAATTAATAGAATATGTAATAAATTTATAAACAGTATATTTAAAACAAACAAACAGGGCAGCCTCAGGAATTCAGGCATCTGGTAGACGTTCCTCCTGTGGACAGATGGATGTCGATTACTTTAGTTAACAGAAATTGCATAATTAATTAATCCACTACTTATTATTACATAGACAAGGTTTTGTAACCTATAAAAAAATGAAAGACTGACAAACACTGTACCCTCTCTGTTGCTGTGTCCACTGTAGGTTCAGTCTGAGGTGTCGGAGTGTCCTGCTGTGGACCTTTAACACAGTCCCGGTGACAAAGAACAGCCATGGCTACCACACAGAAGACGGACAGCACTGCAAGACCCGCAATCTTAAATCAAGCAGTAAAAGTAAAACAATGGATTAGTTTTTGTTTACCTGTGATGCTTCTTCTACAAGATGTTAAAATGAAAATACCCAGACATGAACATATGGAGGAACTTCTTACCTGTGAATATCCAATAACATCTTGGTATCCTCCTTTTAGTCCTTGTGCCTCTGCACTGATGTTCTTACAAACTCCTTCCCACTTTGTGGAGCAACAGGCCACATACTGGCCATCTAAAAGTACCAAAAAAACCCACACAGCTGGAGGAATCAGGCAAGAGACAGATAACGTTGTAGGCTTGCACTTAGGACAGCACCTGCTATGTTGAAACGGCCTCGTAATGAACAGCATTATGCAGAGCGCCAGCAGAGCAGGACCAAGGAACATGAACACCACAAGTATGCAGTTTAGCAAGAGCTTGCATGGGCACTGGAACTCCAGATCCATCAACCTCTCCACTCCTATCAGGATGAATCCGAATGGGATTGAAGTGTTGAGAGGAGATTTCACCATCACCTCTTTCACTTTGCTCATAAAACCAGATAGTACATTCATCTTCTGAGGCGGGGAGGTTCAACAGACCTGCTCAGGCTCGTTTGCGACTGGCTTCTTGCATGAAGGTGAAGTTTTGGGCTTTATGAAAACCAGTTCAACGCCTCACATGGCTTCATGAGTTTCGCCTTTTCTTACTGCTTGAGATCCTACCACCTGGAACTGCATCCATGCGTAAGATCATAACATCAACAGAGATCTTCAAATGATAAACATGACATATGTGCACCAATATGTCATTTATGGAAAAATGTCTTACCTGGGAAGCCATGTTTGGGTTAACATATATCCAGAATTATGATTGATCTTTGGCAGAGATAAGGATAAATAAGCTAAACAATAATCCTCAAGTTGAGGTTTGACCATGCAGCTTATTTACACTAAAGCCTAGTTTTGTTGTCAGATCTGCTACTGAAGGAGTGTATTTCATATTGTTTGTTTCATATTTTCATTAAAACACATTTTTAATGATTTCTGGCTAGTCTGGGCAGAGAACATCTCTCGGACATTCAGGATTTAGGGTCAAATTAAAGTTCAGATCAAACAAAGGTCAAGTAGATGTTTGTCATATTTAACCATAGACACATTACACAGTGACATCAAACAACATTCTTCCAGGACCATAACATTCCTACAGTACCATGGTACACAAATAACAGAACAAAACAGAAGACTACACAAGCGTAGTCCTGACAGGGCGATACGGAGTGCAATTAAACACAAAACCAGCAATTCAGAATTCCAAGACAGTATTCAGTGCAGATGAGGTAGAAATAAAAAAAGAATTATTATGCAAAACAACAGCGACAGGACAGAGAACGTGCAGTATTTAATAAATAGAGGTTATTTACATTATGGTCTAAGGATTTTGTTTAAGGTAGAAACAGTTCAGTATGTATTTACAGTGTGTTAGGAGAAGGAGGGGTGGGGGGGGTCTGCTCAGTGTCAAAAGGAGAGACTTGAGCTGGTGTCGAGGATCCACGTCAGGTTCTCCGTGATGTGAACACCAAGGAACCGGAGTGATGAACGCCCCCCAGCCTGTTTCAGCACCGCTGTTTTGGACAGCTAATACCACATGGAGCCACCGCAACACTCACACGCGGCTGGAACCGCATAATAGTAGCTGTTTCTCTGCATGTTTTCGGTCAGACAGTGCTGGTTGAAGCTCATCACCATCTCTTGAGGTTTGTGTGCACTTCTTGTACACTAAATCAATAGTGTCTGCGATTAGTGCACATATTAGCTTTCATCACTGCTACGCTGGTGACACTAACAGATCCCTAACATTCCCTGCTCTGCCCCCTCCACATCAGCTCAGCACCTCAGTTCAGATCTTCACAAATTCATCTCATGCTTGGGTTGTCGTGTCCCAGGCTCTTAATTCTCTCAGAAGATTTAACCAAACCCCAAATGCACCATCCTTTAGCAGTGCAACATCTAAAAATGAACATACAACACTAATGTATACATAATTTCGCAGCGTTTACATAACAAACACTGACCATTTTACACACACACACACGTCCCTAGGGGCCATTTAAAGTGGCTCCTTATAGTCACACGTAAACTGGGGATGGTACCTTTCTCAAAGGTACTTCAGTGATGACACTACCAATGCTGGGACTCGAACCCACAAACTTCTGATTACAGAAGACCACCAGCATCTTCAGTCCACCTGTCATGAGTGGACACTGGGTGAACATGGACACTCCACAACGAAAGGACCCTCAATCTAACCCAAGACCTTCGTGCTGTAAGGTTCCACTGTGCTGCCTTAGTGTGTTTGTGTAAAGTGTCCATTAGTCATACTGAACACAGCACAGCACAGCACAAAATTGTTCTCCGCATTAAATCCATTCACCCAGTGAAGCAGTGGACAGCCAGGGGAGCAGTGTGGATGGTACCTGAGTGGTGCCACCGACAGTCCTGGGATTCAATCCCTAACTACCAGGCCACCAGCTTATTCTACAAAACCTTTCTAAAGAATGTCTTGCAGTCAGTTTCTCTGCATCGTAAATATCTGACCTTACAGTCTCTGTAAGTTAAGTTTCAGTTCTTTAAGAAACAGTCTTTCTCACCTTTCAGAATAATCTTTAATAAACACACACAGATCTGGAGAAACAGTGATTGAATGTGGAGAATAAAACCAACTCAGCTGGTTTTGTGTGCTCAGCACATTTATTTCAGAGCTGCTGTGAAAGACTGATTAATTGTTCACTTATATCTGAAAAATTCACAGTTCAGTTCATACAGAGCCTAAAAAATAGTTTGCATATATTTCAAAATAACCACATTAAAGTTTTAAAAAAATATTTTAACGTAAATGTTATGTTATCATTATTAGTTCTAGAGCAATGTCATATGAAGTTGATTATGTCTGCAAACATCTTAAAAGAGTTTCATGTCGTCGTCAGACTTTTTTTTTCCATTTGTGGTCATCAGGACTGAAGTATTGGTGCCTCCTAAAATGAGCAAGACATCATGAATCCTATACAATCCACAAAATGTAAGATCATGAGAACAGAACCACAGTCTGAAAACGTTCTTATGGTAGAACTGTACCTCCTCTGGTGCATCGACGTCTGCAGCTCGCCGACAGTCCCGGCATCCCACAACAGACACGATCCCGACGCAGATTAAAGACAAAAGAATTAGGCCTGCGACCTTAAAAACGAAAATTAGCTTGAAAACCTTTGGTTTAATTTAAACGCTAAAACAATAACAGGTTCCACAAACTCTCATATAAGGGGGCTCCCATTCCAGACATATGTTATACATCTTATAAATCTTTACCTATATATTAAAAAAATACCTCGGTCACTGTTTGTCCTTACTTTAACCTCTGAGTGTTTTCTCTCTGACAGGGTTTGTTAAGGTGTGTATCTTAGCAGGCAGTAACTTGGTTGAATAGCGGATGTTAATTTTAGTGTAGCTTTACAGGTATAAAGAACAGACGTAGACGACTTAAGCACTGATGTACGTCTGCTAAATGCGGTAAACGTAAATGTAAACCTTTACAATGTAAATGTAAACATAAATGTCAATATAAATGTAAATCTAAACGTTAATGTAAATGTAAACATAAATGTAAATGTAAACATAAACAGAATCCTAGCAACTGTGTTGCTTAGTAACCTTTGTTGTCATTGAATGGTCTGGAACAGATCAGGATTGGGTTTATCAGGTCCATCCTGAATTAACACTGTGCATTTCTTGCTGTGAGCAAGAAGTAAAAGTTCATTTTAATCCTTACACCTGGTTATCTAACGGTTTGTTTTATGGTATGATACCATCTCTACCAGTAATACCATACCTGTGAGCATCCGATATAGCGCTGATACAACCCCCTTTGCACTGATTCACTGGAACTGCTAGGAACACACCATATCAGTGGAGGATTGCTGTTATCCAAATAATAATTTCCTTTCCAATAGGTCAACCCACAGGCCACGTACTGCCCGTCCAAAAGGAGTAAAATGACCCAGAAGGTAGGCAGAACCAGGCAGGGGAGGAATCCCTCTGCAAAATGGCTTCTACATGACCACCGGCGTCTACATGGCCTAGTGAGAACCAGCATAACCGTGAAGGCAATTAGAGCGGGCACGATGAAAATGAAGGCTGCAAACACCTCATTCACACCAGGCTTGCAAGGGCAAGACAGTTTCAGCTCCATCAGCTTCTCAATTCCAAACAGGACCAAGCAAAGAATGACTGTGGCATTCACAGGAGTTCGCAGAAGATCACAGATTTTCATCCTTGGGGGCAAAGATGCTCTTGTCGTTTGCCAGGCGATGACAATAGTCTCTCGAATCCTGATAGACATGCAGCCTGTCAGTACAGAAAGTCCTGGATTCGGATGTGGAATCGATCACAGAACAGAGCAGATCCCTCTGGTTCCAAACCTCCTGAACAACTCTGGGGGAATCCAAACTTTGCTGGCATTTTTGTTTCGACTGCTGCTGAGCAGACTGTGGTTCAGTGCCCATGACTTCTCACCAACAGGAGAGAAGTGGGCTGTTGTTTTAGGAACTACTTTAGGGAAGTCTGCCAGATGAAGACTTTCAACAGAGTCACAAAAGAGGAATATGGGCGTTCACAGCAGACGTGTGGTTAGAACATCAAAGTCCAGAGAGTGAATGGAGAGGAACACTGTAAGATGGTCACATGGACATACAGGTTTCATTTTCTCTTTTCTTTACTAAAGGAACATCCACTACAGCATTAATTAGCGACCGTCATAAATCAGGGTTGAAGTATTTGTGATGTATCAAGTCAATGGTAATAAATCAAAAACATAACATTATGTTAATGGGCTGGCTAGATAACACTACTTCACTAATCATATGCTAAGCCTTTTAGAAGAAACAGTGGTAGCTGACATTGATCATTATATCTATGCCGCAGTGTGCGCCTATCTGACTTCACACTGAAAATATTGAAGCAGTTACTTGATTTAATAAAAACCACATGCAAGTCTATCTAATAATATTTAGAATTTAAAAAGTTGATGTGACTGAAAAAAACTGAAAGCAGATCTGAAATCAGAATAAAAACTGGTTTAGAAAAGTGTTTTGTGGTTTCTGATGGAAAAAAAAAAGTGTTGACCTGTGTAATTGTTCATGCAAACCCCCGCAAATTTGTGGAAAATGCAAATATCCTCCGCATTTTTTTCATGGCAGTAGAGAATTGTTCATGCATTTTAGTGCTAAATTATTAGAAAAATATGATTTACTAATTTTGTAACATAAATATTAACGTACATTCAGATATTTCCATATAAATTGGTTAGTACTGCTGAGAGACACAAAGCAACCATATACCTTCCAAATACATTCCCCTAGCAGAACAGTTTCCCCCGTGGAGCGTCTAGAGTGTTCTTGTGTTTTTCGTTTTATTCTTTTTAAAGCCCTGTATTTTAGTTACTCTAAATTAAATTAATTTATTACTGTATTTACCTTCTTATACCAAAGAAAATGACAGCGCTTACCAAAGAAAACGCGCTGCATGAATTACTGTACAGTCTATATAGAGGTAACATCGGTATTTACATTCTAGCACTGCGGGAGTTCAGTGTAAAGTGTACAGTAGGGATACCGGTTTGTAATGTATTAAGCTGAGTTTAAAATGTTTTGGGGGCATATTTATATAGAAGATTATAAGCACAAAAATTCAAATTGCAATTCATTTTGCAATTGGCAATTCAGGGTGCAAAATGCTGATGCAATCCTTAATTCATTTCAAAATATTTTGAATAAAAATAGAATAACAAGGCACTGAATTGCATTTCATATTGCCATGGGTTTTGTGCCTCTTTATTTAAATGCAATAGCGCCCCGGCAATTGCATTGCATGTTAATGAGAAAGACTCTGGACTTGAAAGAGCTGGACTTTGTGTGCTATGGCGACACACCTGCTCTGTTATAGTAACCACCGGTCAAACTGAAATTCGCAGACAAAACAACAATTCTCCCTGCACACGACAAACAAGAGACTACAAATAAATGTGTAGAACTGTGCTGTAAACACATTCGGCCTCATGATTTTGTTGCCGGGGCTTTACTGACGTGTATCAGCATCAGTGTTGTGTCTGAAAGGCGTTCATTGAACACGTTCCTATTTATATAGGACTGCTGTTAATATATTTTTAGTTATGTTCTTTTCTGAGCACTTTAAAAGATATGTCTGTGTTAAAGTTTTCTGAATAAAAATTCCACATACAGTATACCTGCACCTCATTTTTTCCACTTTCACCATAATATGATGCCTTGCTTAAGTGGTAAGATCTATTCTCAACCTCAAAATTGTTTTTTAATGTAACTTATGTCTGTGATTGTTCAGTCGTATTACAGATAGAGGAAGATTGAAGGAAGTTCAGATAGAAGGACGTTTATTGAAAATGTTTAAAAAAAAAAAACGAAGTTTTTGAACGAGTTCATTTTTGAGATGTGAACTTCGTTCAAAATTTTAAAAAATTAACTATGAACGCGAACTAGTTCATTTTTATTTGAATGAACTGTATTTTGAACAAGTTCTTTTTCACTGTGAACTGGCACAACACTGATCAGCATATTGTTAACGATGCCGCTAGTGTTTAGTGTTAAAGACATTCTGCCCCATCCAACAACTGTATCAAGGCATGTTGAGAGAAATGCTCAGGAGGGGCAGGCATCCATGTCAGCCGAGATAAAACCTGATATTGAAAAATATGGATGTGCTATTACAGCAGATATATGGACGGAAGATAACCACAAAATATCACCTCCAGCACCATCCACTATAGTGAATGATGACTTCAAGCTGGTCTCGAAGGTGCTGTTTGTGGCTCCTTTCGATTATGGTGAGCGAAGGACGGGTGAAAACATACAGAGCCTGCTGTTCCAAAAACTCAGTACATTTGGAACAGACTCGTCGCTGCTAGTCAGCCGCGTTGTGTTTGTCACTAACTTTAGAGCAAACTCTGTCACTTCCCTGCGTGGATGCGCCAGACTAAATTGCAATACTCACATTCTTAACGCCGTGCTGTCAAATGGATTTGCTCCACTGTATTGGCAAAGACCCCGCAGCTGTCTGAACTACTGTCCAATGCAAAAAATGATGATATGCTGAATTCCATAGTGGAAGAGTATGAGGAAATCTCCACTTTACTGATGGGCAATAGCCAATATGAACGAATTGCACAGATCGACACAGACACTTTGAAAACAATGACTGCATTCCTGAAGTTATTCAAGGATGCCACTAATAACCTTGAGTCAAAAAATTCCACACCTAGTACATCTTTTGCACAGCCATGGTCCATAAAACTCATTAAACACTACCAGGCACCAACCCTCGATCCCTTACTCTCGGAAGTTGCCAGTGTGTGTCTCATGCCTGAAAGAACTGATTAAAGGTGTTAAAGGTGTGTATAATAGAAGCTTTGATTAGCAAAACTAATATAAGTTAAAGCAGAAATGCCAAAAACTATGGAAAAAATAAACATAAATAATATTAAATTATATAATTATATAATTAAATAATATAATAATTAAATGAAAAAAAGTAATAAAATCAACCAAATATGTAAAATAATTTACATTTAGTTATTAATTACAACATCTCCAGTTTCATCCAAAATCCAGAACATGTGCTTTGAGAAGCCACAGCAGAGGATACGTGGCCACCAGCCCAAAAAACGGATCGGTTCTCAGAGTGGGAAGACTACTCGTGCATTCCAGGGGCAAAGCATGTTGATCAAGGAATAGCTGAATACCTCAGCACCCAACTCTCAGGCAATCCAGACTCGGACGAGCTGCTTCAATGTTGGAAATTTAACAAAGAACTTCCCTGCGCTGCCGAGGCTTGTGATAACTGAGGGGTAACATCGATATCTACTATCTAGCACTGCAGGAGTTCAGTGTAAACTGTACAGTGCGGCTACGGGTTTACCTTTACATTTTCTTTAAGGGTAATGAGTTTAAAATTAAATTAAATTGTTTTGGGAGCATATTTGGGGGAATGTTTATGGTTTACACTATAAAATAGGCATTTTTTACCACATCACAACAACACAGTTTTTCACTGTATATATAGGTTAAATATATATATAGGCTATACTCTTACAAGTACAGAGAATTTTATCCTGAAGCATTACAATTACAAGCATTACAAAAAAACAACTACACCTCCTAAAAAAATACAAATTTGCTTCATTTTCCACATTCAGTCAGTTTTCAACACATTTTTTCTTCAATGCAGCTTTTATTTTCTGGCAGTATTGCAAGACCAGATCCACAGGACCCAAACCCCACAGAATCAAGTAATATACACAAACACTTGGCATGGTAAGGAAATTTGGTTTATTTTATATCTTGAGGCACTGGTCCTACATCAGATTAGGTGATAAATGCAAAATAAAACCCCACACAAATGTTCAGTTTATGGAATATACAGTCAATCAATTACAGAATGAAACTCAACGGTAGCATTCTCACTTCAGCATTTATCACTCGAAACACTCCGATGGCATGACCCAACATGAAGTGGGACCAGCGTAGCCGGAAGTTCTATACAATCTGTATAAAAGTACAACATTTAATACGTTACCCAACTGGACATATAAACCAAATATAAAATTATAAAACCCCTATTTGTTGTTCTCAGTGTAGCTCCGAGTGCGCACGAGTGGACGTGAGGACACTTTTGCATCGTTACACTCAGTGAATGCGAGTTAAAGTGTGTCTTACATATCTTAATATGTTTAAATACGAATGGCATGTTCACCAAAATAAAAGTCCCCATGACCGACTGGGTTTCCGCTTGGTTCAGCTCAGTGGGGAGTTGTTAGAAACATCTAAGGTTAGCATAGGCATTTGCAGAGCCATACGTGATATCAAAAATAAAGTCTGTGCATCTATGTGTGGAGTATTCGATAAATATGCCTTTCTTAAACGTTGTACTAGTAAAAGGTAGAGGCAACTTGGGAGTACAGCGTTGATGCCTTGGTGAGGGCGTCGTCTTGGGTGGCCGTGATGCTCTAATGATCTTAAATAAAAGCTAAACAAATAGTCTGTACACACACACACTACAGGCCAGACATTTGGGCCCACCCTCATTCTTTAAAGAAAATAAACAATACGCTGCTCTTTCAAATTTTTATTGCAGGAAAACAATCGAAATACTTAAACTAAATGTAACTGACTGGTTCTAGAGTGTAACAGTATTCACAGTAGGTCCATTTTAACTCTTGGTGGTCCCATATATGGGACATTTTGGATTTTCCAAAACAATCATCTAAAGCTCTGCAAGTTTTTGTCCTGGGAACATATAAGTAACACCACTAGAAACCTCGAACTCTCAAGTTTTGAAATATGTATGTTTTAAAATAAAATATATCAATGGTGCTTTGTAAATAGGATAAGGAGGAAGCATGTGGTTTTCTGTCCTGCTGCAAGGCGCAGTGACGGCCCTCAGCCATTCAGATGTAAAACAGCAATCTGAATACCTGAATAGCAGTGACGTGATTGGCTCATTGTGCAGCAGGGGGCGGTGAGAACACGCCCCATTTCACCACAGTAAACAAACACATGCTCTTTCCACACACTGGAAACCTAGCTTTGGAGAGTGAGTCAGAGACGCAAAGTCTGATTTATCCAGTGAGATAGTGAGGATGAACAGAGGCACTTTGAGCTTCTCTTGAGTAAGTAGCCTAATATCTGTTTTACTAGCTATTGTTTGTGGTTTTCGGTTAGATTATGAAGATATATCTGGTCTTTTGCTGGCCAGATAATCATATGGCTAAAATCCATGTTATGAGTTTTTCGGTTAGCTTATAAGGAGAATGGGTTTTGACAAAAAATGACAATAAATGTGTACCTTTGCCTTCATCAGAAAAGAAACTGTTATGCTGCTTGTCATCTTGATTAGACTGCTTATTGTATTCTTATTCATACTAATACTTTATTTATACTTGTATACTTACACATATATTTATACTTTTTTACTTACACTATTTTTGTGATGTTGATACTTATTTCTTCCATTTTACCATGTGTAGCAGAGTCTATGTTGTATCAGCAATAACTGCATGTGACGAATAAAAGTCTTGAACTCTGAGCATTTAAGTATTTGTAAAAGATTTAGAAGATTTAGTTACCACAAAAACTTTGGGAGCAGGGCCAGCCAGACAATGACAGCCATTGACACCTGGCCATTGACAGGGGGAGGGGGAAGTTACAGGTGTGAAACACCC
>JBBPCY010009571.1:0-15648 GCA_037974405.1 Brachyalestes nurse
GTTTTGTTTATTTGTCGTGTTGACTGTTAATGTTATAGAGAACTTTTAATAAAAGTTGCTCAATGTTGCACACCCGTGTTCCTCCTCTGCACATAAAAGGGGTTTTCAAAACTCCTGCCACTTTGTGGGTGTTGTGTTGGCGTTCGTGTCGTTGAGTTAAAACATCTGTAGACTGTACTTTAATTAATGCACGAGTGTTTTCTTTGGTATGTGCTGTCATTTTCTTTGATACATACAGTAATAAATGAATTTAATTTATATTTTATAATAAAAATACAGGGCTTCAAAAAGAACAAAATGAAAAACTCGAGAACACTACTTACCACGGGGGAAATTCTGGACAGCAGCAACGTCAAGGTGCAGCAGCCAATTAAGTATTTAATATGTATAAGTCTAACAGCAGTGTATGGAATGTGCAAATGGAATGTTAAAGTGCATAGTACCATACTAGCAGAGCAATGTAAAAAGACTGTGCAGTGCACGCCGACTATGTAAACACAGTAATGTAAACAATGTGACCAGAGTAATAGTCAGTGTAGTGGCATATACAGTACAGTGTGATGAATATAATAGTACAGATATGATATGAAGTATGACAGTTCTTAGATGTAAATGTGTGTGATATGAGTTTCTTTTGGTAATGATCCGGTAATGCTATGGGGGCAGTGGGGGCATGTTCTGATACAGGACTGCTATGGGGGAGTGGGGGCATGTTCTGATTCAGGACTGCTATGGGGGAGTGGGGGCATGTTCTGGTTCGGGACTCAGATGGCCTGAGGATAGAAGCTCCTCCTGAGTCTCTCTCTTTTGGCCGTGATGGTGCGGAACTTTCTGCCTGATTGTAGTAGTTGAAACAGTCCGTTTCTGGGGTGGGATGAGTCCTTTATTATCCGAACTGCTCTGGACCAACATCTCCTGGTGTAAATGTCCTGCAGGGAAGGGAGAACAGACTTGCAGCAGCAGACCTGAAGTGCTTTTCAGTCCTGAACACAGCTATTCCCATACCAGGGGCTGCCTAGCCTTTTTGGACTGGACCTGGATGTGAGCAGTCCATGTCAGGTCTGAGGAGATGTGGACACTGAAATACTTTCTGATGACGAGGGGCTGATAGTCTCACTGCTGTCTCCTCCTGAAGTTCACCACCAGCTCCTTGGTCTTGGTGACATTCAGCTGGAGGTGGTTGTCCTGCCACCATGATGCCAAGTTCTTCACCTTGTCCATGTAGGCCGTCTCATCATTGTTGGTGATGAGGCCCAACACCACTGTGTCATCAGCAAACTTCACAATGGTGTTAGAGCTATGAGTAGCCACACAGTCAGAGGTATACAGCTTTGTGTACAGTCTACCTGGCACTATTGTGTTGAGTGCTGAACTGTAGTCTACGAACAGCAATCTCACATAGTTACCCCTTGTCCACGTGACTGAGAGTGGTGTGCAGGATGTGGGAGATGGCATCCTCTGTGGATCTGTTAGGTCGGTAGGTGAACTGGAGCGGGTCTGGGGTATTTGGGATGGAGGAGGAGATGTTTTTCAGCAGTCTCTCAAATAACTTCATTACTTCCGAAGTCAATGCAACTCACCGGTAGTTGTTCAAGCATGAGGGCTTGGTGTTCTTGGTCACAGGGTCGATGGTGGATCTTTTGAAGCATTTGGGGACTCATTGCAGATGGAAGTGAACACACCTACTAGCTGGCCAGCACAGCAGACGGCCGGTGATGCCATCTGGTCCTGCCGCGTTCCTGGTGTTCACTTTCTTCAGCGCTGCTCGAACATCGTGCTCTGTGATGCTGAACATGCGTTCCTCGCTGATGAACATGCGTTCCTCGCTCCGTTGTCAGGCTGTAGTTAGCACTAGCCATCTGGCTAACCTCGAAATGGGCGAAGAACTCGTTCAGAGAGTCGGCGTTGATCGTTATGGCTTTGTAGTCCGTGATGGTGCGCAGATCATGCCACATGCTCCGTGTATCTCCCTGATGGAAGTGAGACTCCAGACGCTCCCGCTACTGGTGTTTGGCGTGAGAATGAGTCAGATGGAGTTACGGCACGGTCCGGCACGAAGGGGGTCAGCCATGTCTCAGTGAAGCACAGAATGTTACAATCCCTCATGTCTCGTTGGAAAGTGACTCTGGTCCTCAGGTCGTCCAGCTTGTTCTCCAGTGACTGTACATTAGCCAGCAGGATACAAGGCAGTGGTGCTCAATGCGCTTGCTGTCTCAGTCCGTTTCGGATGCCAGCGCATGTCCCCCAGTTTTTCTTTGTTCTGCGCCTCGGGCGAGCATTGCGTCCTAACGGGTGCAAGGTTCTTTCCAACGTTGAGAAGTGTTCTACTATCATAAACTATTAAACCGACTGAATTTGGAACATGAAGCAAAACAATATATAAATAAAAAACAAAAAAAAGCACAGTCTGAGTGCAGCTGTCAGGAAGGCGTCTGGACGTGGCCGTGCCATACCGGAAAGCTCTGGATATAGTTTCAGTTCTAGTAATTGGCTAAAAATGTCTACAAACAAATGAAAATGTAGAATCCACAGAAAAGTACATGTGAAGACAGTATTCCTTTATTCATGTATGTATTATATGAGCCTCTTATCCTAACCAGGTTGACGTTGAGGTGACTGGGGGGTGGGAGTCGGTGAGTGGGGCTGGTGCTGAAGAAATAGGGCAATATTTACAGCAAGATAGATGAGTAGTAAAAACAAAATAATACTCGGTGAAACACATTACAGATGTTCTGTGGTAAAATTACATTATAAATGAAATCCCATAAAATTACATTATTATACACAACTATTTCATCATTGCTTTAGTCCAATTATTTTGACCAATTCAGTTCCATAAATGTTCTGATTTAATCAAGGTTCACTTCAATCAAGGTTTGTTCTGATTAGCTTCTCCTGGAACCCAAATCTATCCAGCCTCTTAACACTGCAAAACCTCTTGACAAGTGAAAGCATTGTAAATGTAATCTATCTTAATAGCACATGTTCCTTCCACATTCTGTTGTGCTCCTCATAGGTCTGGCTCTTGGCTTTGTTAAACATGTTTATGCTAACTTAAACTCTAGCTAATTGCTAAACAACCTGTCCATGCTTCACAAACAAATCCATCCTTATGTTGGACAAACTTTACAGAACTAAAGTACACTTTGTTGAAAGCCCTTGCATTGAGTTTCTAGTGCTATGACTGCAAGCTGGTCTTGTAGTCAGTCAAAACTTGAAGTTTGAAACAATGCCAGTTCAGTAACACAAGTTCTCATTTGATTAAATGGCATTTTCTCTAATGTTCAGTACAGTTTGTTACAACCGCCCAACAGTAGCTGAAACATTAGCCACAGTAAGGACAGGTCAATTAGCACTTGGCTGTAGTTATTTTAATTCCATGTTTTTGCTTAACAAAGCCCAGAGCTGGACCTACCAGGGTCACAACAGAGCCAAAATGGAGAAAGAACATGTGCTATGACATTTTCCTCAGTGCTCAAATGAAGCAATTAGAATGGTCAGCAATTGAAAAACCACACAGATTTAGATGAACGTGTCCAACCCCCCTTGCCTGGTCAGATAATAGCACCCTGTCCCACTTCTCCAGGCTTGGAGCGGAGAGTATCCGTGATTCTTAGAAAGGGCCTTGCATTACCTGGAATTGAGGACCAGAAGGGAAACACAGCGGACCTGGCTCTCCCTTTCAAATGGGAATTTGGCCACCGCAGTGCGGTTACAGTGCCAGCACGTTTCACTGTCAGGCATGTTTACCTCATTAATTGCATGTATTGTTTCTGGCCAGCGTTAAGGGTCTTTGATAGCCGGGACTTTTGTTTCACACAAAGGGCAGGAACGGTCACATTGAACACTCTGTCACACTGCACCGGCCTTTGGGTTTGCAAGTTTGCTAAGTGGAGTGACACGGACGTTTGGGTCAATAACTGATGAGCAGTTTGGTAAGAGACAAATGGCAAAAGTCCTAATTTGTAAACAGCGCAAGAGTGAGAAGTGCTTGCATAACATAATGACTGTACAGCAGTGCACTCTTCTCTGCTAACCCATGTCTTCACAACGAAGCCCTCCGTGATATTTGCGTGTTGAGGGTTGCATGCAACATAATTTGCATGCAACTGTACAGTTAAAAATGAGTTAAAGGTTAAAAATCAGAGTTATTTATAACACATTCGATTACTCCAGCTAACCAAGCATATACCGTCTGATATATATAGAAAAAATATGCATTTTTATCATCCTTGTGTCAGGTTTTCAGCTGTCACTGAAATCCCTTTACCTGTATATCCATCTTTTTTCTATTCATCTATGGCTCCTTACAATATATTTGACGTCATATGTCCAGTGGATGTTAAGTTACACTACAAGGTCACTAAGGAGCTTGTCTATGATCTTGGTCTATGCTTCGGTAGTAACTTTCATGTTTTGAATCTGAAAGAAATCTTGTTTGTAAAATTACAGGCATTAAGAGACAACTATTGGGTTGTGAGTGGGTTTTCAAAAATATTGTTACATGCTTTAACATGTATGTACATAATCAACATAAACAGGAGCATAAACAAGTAAAAAAGGTATACAAGCATGCACATAAACATATAAATAAAAAGTTTAATAACTGCATAAAATAAAAGTAAATGTAAAGGGATTTATGAAAGAATCTAGAAGAAAGGATATCTGATAACAAATTACATTAAAGTGGTACAGTTTCAGCATTTTGCTTTAATCCTAGCTACAGCCCCACACTAAAAAAATAATTATTTATCATAGCTGGAGGAATTCAGTTAAAAGTGTGGAGAACATATTTTAATGTGGTTTGAATTTGATGAAAAATTATAGAGTATACAGTCTGGCTTTGTGGATGTCTGTCAATACAGAATGGAATTCATTATGTAACTGTGTCGTTCATTATATAATTATGTAATTATAAGATAGCAAGAACACTATAAATTCTCAGTTTCTAAAGCAGAAAAATCAGAAAGGCATTTCAACTTCACCAGGAATTAAACTGCATGTGCATCTCCATTGAGTCCTATTTGCAACTGTGTTGTTTCCTAATGTCACATTCTCTGGAACAGTTTGTCATTTCCAAGAAGTTGCCAGCCATGCATGACTGATCTGGACACTGCTCATGTACATTTGTCCTATCCCTCTGACGTCGGGTCACAGATTCCACGATGATGACCCCCCTGTCTTCACCTAATCAACAATCACCTAATCAACCCCAGCTGTACCAGTGCAACAATGCAGAGTGTGAGAAAAGGAGATGAGGGACTTTCACTGTCTTAGATTTACACTAAAAGGTAGAGCCAAAAGTATGAGCCTGTGATCACCTTAAAGCTAAATTGCTCGCTAGGGCACATAGCAATGGGATCAGGTGACTTCCAAGCAAACATGTCAATCAAATTTCAATCATGATTTCCTCCCCTCATGAAGAGCAAAGTGTCCCCTTGTTTGGCACTGAGTAACATCTTCTGCAACAATGTGACTAGCAGACCAAAATCAGTGCTAGCACAGGGTCAGGGACAAGAAAGGACATTCCAAATCAACCCACTTGCAAAGTCCATATTTTTCCATTACACCACTGGGTAAGTCCAAAAGTAATCATTTTGAACCAGCTGTGCAGGAGTAAGAATGAGGAACAGACAGTTTCTTTCCAGTTCTGAGAAAGAGACTGAATTAATGATGCTCTTGGTCAACTGAGGTAAATGTTTAGCTAATCTTAGCCAAACCGCAAAGGTTAGGACCGAACAAAAAAGAAGGAACCAAAACAAGGAGGCAGCAAGACAAGAAAAAAAATGGAGTAAAGGCAAGAGATTGCACCATTCAGCAATGGATGAGTAATATGCAGATAAAATAAATAAACAGAGCAGTGTGGTCCAACATCACCTCAGAGCAGGGGTCACCAGTCTAAAAATGGACCAGCTGCTAGCTCTGGTTCACAGCTTCAAGCACTTCTTTCTATCATCACACCCACCGTCCGTGGTGTTATCACCCTTAATGCTGTTCCAGAAAGCCCAGTCTCTGTGAAAAAGACTGAACGATGAAGAGCGATTACCTGACCGAGTTGGTTGTTTCAGGGGTAAGTGGAGTCTGCTGGAGCATTTAGCATGTCTAAACATTTGCAGGTGTACTGCAGGTCCTCAAACCTTGAAGCCCACGAGTCAGACTCTTTAGTGGGGCCTCCGGAGGGGAATATCTAGAAAGAAGCTGCACAGCATCACAGTGCAGCAGATACTGGGAACACTACACTGGGCCTTCTGCTACATCAACACACTCAGGAGAAATCTAAACCTGTGACGTCTCCAAACACCAAGAGCATTCGAGTTGATGGAAAATAGTTACTCGACCATCTGTCATGCTCACTTTAGCGGGATAGTTCCAAGACCGCAAAAGAAGGTTTTCCAGGAACAGCAGTGCACCAAAAACTGAAAGTCCTCATGGTTTAAACTCTGCTCTTTATTCATCTAGGACACATTGCTGAAAAAATACATTTGCAATTTCTCAGCATTTTGAATAATAAGGCACCCCACCATCCCTCATTTAAGGCTTAGTGATTCAGCAGACTTCTAAAACAACTTGGTTTTATGTCTTTTTATTAAACAGTGAAAGCTCAAGGTCAAGTTGCAGGTTATAATAGTAACACATTACCCAGCTTTAACCTGCCCAGAGCAGGTCATTTAAAATCCATCCTGCACATGAATGTCAACGAAAAATGTCACATGAAATCAATTAAAAATTTACTTTCACCTTCAATCTGTTCTGGCTGAAAATTGTCATCACTCAAAATTCTGTTATTACCCTTTGAACTAATATTAAGCATCACTGACAGATCTTGAACAAAACAGCATTGTTCCTTCCATTATTTTATTCAATTTTAATTGGTCTTTTTTATCCTATTTCTGTAAAGCACATTGAATGTCCATTTTTGTGTATGGTAATGTGCTATGTAAATTAACTTGAACTAACAATTTAACGTTTTCGTAACACTTGTAACAATTCAAGTATTTGCAAATTTCCTTTGTTTAGAAGGTCAAATGAGCTCAGTTCCAGGGAAGGGAATATTCACCCTGAGGCAGGAACAGTCCCCTGTTCTTCTAGAATTTCAAACTAATGTTCTAGAGTTTCATTATTACAGTCCCTGGGGGTAACTTTTGCATCATAATACGGGACTCTCCGTTCTCTTACGTTCTAATCACATATTTGTGGTTGTACACTCCAGAGACCAGCCAGAGCTCATCACCTCACTTGTTTATCATCGTACTCCTCAAAAGTGTCAACCTTTCAAATGTTCAGTGGTGAGCAAAATTAGCTCTTCTGTATAAAGACACCATGTAGGGTTAGACCTACAAATAATATAATAATATATATATACATATATCATATATGTACATTATGATTTACATGATATGCTAGTTTAAAATGTTCTTGGTAAGTAGTACATTGCACAATATCAAAGAAATGTATTATCTAGAAATGTATTATGTCCATTTAGGCTGCATGCATAGCAACTAGGGTTGTCCAGAATACCTTATTAATCTTAAATCGTAAATTTCTTGCCAGATGTGATGTTTCTGTGCTTCTGCGTCTTCCTGAGTTATGCTCTTCCAACCTAAGCATTTTGTCATTTACTAGATTTATGTTTACCTTTATGTAAGTTCAAGATGTAAATCTCTGAAAATCTTTGCTCAGCAACATATTTTCATTGTCAGTTTAGCGTTTTTGCCAAATAAAGAGACAACTTCATGATCTATTGCTAACTTGGTGCTCCAGGTTTGAATGTAATAGTTATATTTAATGTTGCTTTTGTCAATGAAAATTATGACTAAATATCATTATCAACAAACATTTATCACGTGACAAAAACGAGACGAGACGCAACGTAAATGCTGGTCATGTGACTATAGCTATAACGAAATATATCATGTAATATTGTTGATGAATAAGAACGAGACTAAATGTAGTCATGGATAATTCTGACTAAAATAAGACTAAAATGCGACTTTTAGTCGACCAAAACTTGACTGGACTAAAAACAGTATGAAAGTGACTAAGACTAATAAAAACTAAAATGACAGCTTGACGCAAAGACTAGACTAAAACTAAAATTAAGACAGGACGCCAAAAACAACACTAGTTCTATTCAGGGTGAACATGAAGGCCGGAGTACCGAACCTTTACTTCAGGTTTCTTAAACAGGATAGCCATTATTTACAGAACCTTCACTGCAGAGAGTGAAAATAACAACACGTTCCATGCTCTACACTACAGTTTCTTATTGGTTCTTTATCATTTCACCAGATCTTCATTACTGACACTACATTGCCTTGGCAACCCGATCTCACAAGTTTTCGTGCACCCATCACGAAAGTCAGTTTAATCAAAATACGTGCTGCGATCACAATTTACAACGTTTTTTTTCGTGCTAGGACAATTGTATTTCGTGATGGCTGCACAAAAACCCGTGAGAACAGGCAGGCCTTGGTGGCATGCACACTGCTTTGTTTACATGGCCATCACCTTGACCTTCAGCTATGAAGACAAATGTTGCATTTGGTGAAATCTCAATTGCACCATGGCCCCATCTCCAGTCACTCAAATGTTTCCAGAGCCATTGTTGCTTGTTTTCTTCAGTTTGATGGTTTTGTTCCTGTCCTGCATCTGACTTGAGTTGTCTGGGTCCTAGAGGGTTGGCTTGTCTATAGGGGCATCAACCTTCTTCTATGTCACACCATGGGACATTTGTCAAGGGGCCAATGAACCAGAAGGCACTAGGATAGAGGAATATTGCAAGGGTCATGGAGCACAAGAGGGCAGACATGACCATTAAACCCAGCACCCTTTGTGAGAACTAGATTAACAGTGGCCCCAGATTTATGGCTGTGTTAATTACAAGCCAATAGTTAGAGACAACCGTGCTTCAATAACATTAATTTCATCCACTGGAAAAAAATAATAGAGAGACAACAGAGGAAAGTAGGGTGCCAAGCCTTGATGAGGCAGGCCATGAGGAACTGAATAATTCTGCCATTATAATGACGTCTCCCACCATTTTGCCTGTTAGAAGTGACGCCATGGCCATTGTCAGACGTTTGCGTTTTATAATTAGATATAACGTCAACAGATAATGCTATTGTGATTGTGCACTTTCTCAGAATATTGCCTGATGTCTGATGAAGGTTTGTATCACATTGCATAAGCATTTGTGTTATGTTATGATGTCAGTTCTCAGAGGAAATGCAGGCCTGGTAGATACAACGTTTACAGTCCCTTGCTGGCCACCCATACATTGTTTAACATTTCCTTCCATTTCCCATCAAACGGACTACTGCTGTCTGCATTACTGAGTCACTTAGTGCAAAAGCACACTAAATGGGTATCTGTTTGTTACAACACAAGTAGAGATTTAATTAGTGAGCACCCTAATATAGCCTGAGAACTCTGTCTACTCCAGCTTGACCCAGTCTGCAGCACCAAGCCCTGAATCTGACTTTAGCTCTGAGCCCATTCCAGTCCTGATCACCACCTACTAGATAAAAAAAAAAGATAACACCCCTAATGAGGAAGTTAAAATTCCACTTTGAAACAGTGATTAATCAACTAGTACCTTAGAACAGCACCCCAAAACATTTCAGTATGGATAAACTTTACTTAATTGCTACATTTTAATCCTCCTCAGAGGTTTCTACTTACGACTTCAGAAGTCATATGATATTTGCATGGTATGCACTTTTCTGACAAAAGATAGATATATAGATAGATGGATAGATGGATGGATGGATGGATGGATAGACAGAAAGATATATATTTTATTGATCACAAAGAAATGTGGGTGTCCAGTAGCCTAATTCAAAAGATAATTAAATACAAAATTAGCAATACATGCAATAGTAAGAAAAGAAAAATTGCCTGTGTAAATATACTGTCCATTTAGCAGCATGGAATAATAAAACTTGAATAACAAGATCCGGTACACATGGAGTGTCGTAACAGTGTAATGAATGAGAAGCGCAAATGCATGATCAAAGTGTGCTTTTATTCCTCACAAAGCAGCAATAACCAGTTCAGACGCATCAGAACAACAGAGAGTAAGCAGGAGAACATAAACTGGCCAAAGTCTACAGGAGTTAAGGCAGTACGGCTCGAGGAGCCTACTAGCATGCGATCCAGCGTGCGAAACAAACAAACAAAATGGAGAACTGAAAATTACTGGGTCAGACTGGGATGTTAAAATAGAGAGTAATGCAAGTGTAAAGAGTGAACGTAATTAAACAACAGTGGCAAAGGCCTGACCCTGGAGTGGGCCAATCCCAGAAGAAGGGGAATTATGTCTGAGGGGTATTGATGAGATCCAGATATTGTGTGGAATTTTGGGGCCATTTTGGAGGTCATCCAGGAGGGAGTGTAGTGACAGCAGGCTGGAAGCTTGGGGCTAGTTGTCTCGGGTTCTCAGGGTCAGAAGCATTTTTAATGTGAGGGGGACACATCTGTCTACCAGTGGGGGCGGTGTTTGGGCGTGGGCGGGGTTTAGGGTGGGGCTAAGTTTAGGGTGCAGGCGGGTTTGCTGCGTGCATGCAAAGTCTTCTCTATCGGCCTGGAACATATACCACTGGACTGCCTCCTCTATGTTAGTTTGCGCATCCTCTCACACATGCTCCATCCCATGGATCCAATGCTGGGATCTCTGTAAGGGTCGGGTCCCAGGGCAAAGCAGAGACCATTGGCCAAACAAACACTCAAAGGGGATTAGACTTGTAGAGTAGTGGCTACACTGAGAAAGTCTGCTCAGTCATGCTGAGCAGATTTGTAAGATTATTAAGATTGTTTTAAGATATTTTTTCCTATCTCAAGAAATCTCAGACTAGAAACAAGTGAAATTATCTGCCAGTGCAGTAAGATATTTACACATGGTAAGATTTCTTGAAATAGGAAATCTTACAAATCTGCTCTTATATAGTATATTATTCTCAAAACAAGATCAAGAAGACTTTTTAGGCTATTAATAAGATTTCCAGTCTTGGTTAGATCAGGAGTTTTCGCAGTGAGGGGGCCTTGGTCAGAGGCCATAAACTGAAACACACACAGAGACTCTGTAATCTGGGTGTGCACGTCCTTGGTGAGAGTGGGGCACCAGTACTTACATTATAGAAGGTTTTCGGTACGCACTACATCTAGGTGTCTGGCAGCTGGTGTCACATGAGCCCACCTCATAAAAAATGTGGCCTGGTATGTGTTTTGTCACAGGACATGCTGCAGGAATGGGAGTGTATCATGATTCCCAAGCTGCAGTATCCTCCTCGATTTCCTATTGCACCAGTGCCAAGAGACTTTTCACTGGAATGATGTAGATGGGCTCTCCAGACACCTCGCACCAAGACAAAGCTTCAGCCTTGCCATTTGTGCCTGCCCAATACAAAAAGACAAAACTGAAACACAGGAAGAACAGGGCCCGATTCACCTGATGGGTGTTTAATTGCTTTAGCTGCTGGCTGTACTCTAGGTTGCAATGGTCAGTGAAGATTAAGAAGGGGATTTGAGGCCCCTTGAGTCAGTGATGCCACTCTTCTAACGTGACCTTAACAGGCAGCAGTTCATGGTTGCTAATATCACAATTTCGTTCTGCTGCGGAAAGCTTCCATGAGAAGTAGGCCCATAGATATAGTTTCTTGGGGGTGTTCATGTCTTGGGGTTTCCATGTTGATAGAAGCTGGTGAACACAAGGAACCACTGTAACTTGTTGACTATGGTTGGTTCTGGCCACTCAATCATAGCTGCTACCTTGTCTGAGGTCCTTTCTAGGCCACTGGGCCCAGTCAGATCCACACTAGGTTATCTGCGCTACGGAAGTCTAATTTTGTATAAGATTTAGCCCTGCTAAGCTTTTCTAAAGCTGCATGGACGAGGGCGTCGGATATTTATATTTAACCATGACAGAGTTAAGATCATGGCAGTCGATAGAGAGCCAGAGTCCAGCATCCTTCTTCTCAACAAAGAAGAACCTGTGGAGGCAGATGAGATAGAAGGCCTAATGAGCCCCTGGCAGAGTGTCTCAGTCACATATTCCTTCTTGGCTCGAGTTTCAGGTTTGGACAACAAGCAACTACATGACATTTTAAGAATGGAATATGGTGCAAAGAGGGGCGTACTCAGCTGGAATGCAGAAGGACGAATGAGATGACTGGTGAGGCGACATTCTAGGGGTAACAAGGCCAGAACACCAGTTAATTGCAAGATTGTGGAAGTCTAGCCAAGGAAGGCCTAAAACAAGGGTGACTGACAGACAAGGGAAGACTGGTGAGTGTGGGTTCTACGGTGGAGTAGCAAATGGAGGAGTTTTGATGTGGGTTAGATGGATGACATGTATTAGTCAGTCATCAAGAGCACCGACTGAAGCAGGTGACACTAATAATTATAACGGGACACACAGGGTTTGATTTAAATAGGGGGAAATAAAACTGCCAACCACAATCTAACAGTGATTTAACAGAAATAGTATAAGAGTTAAAACATACATTAACTGAAAGCGAAATCTGCGTACTAGATAACTTAGAAGAGTACTATTTCTTTTGGTTGAGGAGCGAGGCATCCACACGTCCAGTGTCTGGCTTCACTGCAGTAAACACAAACCCACCCTCCGTACTCAATGTGTGTGTTCAGTGGCCAAAAGGCAAGTGACCTTTACCCCTGGAGCTGAGCTGGCTGGAGCTGACTGGGAGCATTCAGGGCTCCGCTGGAATCATCGAGGGGGCTGGAATGGCACAGGACGAGACTCCTCCTCTCTCAGATATCGGTCAAAACAAATGGCAAGTGCGTTGACCTCAGGCATCCTGACACACAAATACCATTTGAAGGTTCATAAGGAGGACTGAGTAAAATGCAATTGGCAAGGCTGGTTCGTTTTGTCTGTTCTCTGCTACAAGAAAGGACGGCCAGTCCTTTGCCGATATCTTCTGAGCGTTGGTGTAGCTCAGTTGGTGAAAACACAGTAAAATGGTCTTACAGCTGTCGCACAATGGCGCTTTGAGCAGGGAATGGGTGGAGTAGGCAACAGTGATTTAGAAGCTGTAGGAGGAGGTGGCACAGGTCGCAGTTCCATGGAGGAAGTGCTTAGTTGGCTAGCTAGCCTTGCAACAACTTTGTAAAGGTGTGTGAATCCATGTTCCTGTCCCAAAAGCCACTGATGGAGCTGGCAGATTTCCGAGTCATGTCCAGACAACTGACGGAGAAGCTGGAGAATATAAAACAGGCAAAAGTTAAGTTAAAGCCAAAACACAAGGAGGCTCAAGCAACCTACTAGCATGTGATGTGACTGGCATATGATACAAACAAATTGGAGAACGGACACTTCCAGGTTAGACAGGCATGGTAAAATAGGGAGTGATCCAGATGTTAAGAGTGAACATAATAAAAAGACCTGGAGAAATAAAATGAGAGCAAGATAAAGTGAGAGCATCATTATGAAACAGAATGTGGCACAATATCTCCTATATCATCTTTTAATTAGGGCTTTTAATTGTTATTGAAAATTACAAATTGAATCAATCAGGCTGCCTTTGCACTTATATCACATGAGTGACCACTTTTAGGACAAAAGCAAAAGGGCATGCCAAAGTAAAGCTAAACTGACCTCATCCATCTAACTAGCTAAACAAAATTTATATAATGAAAAACATTTGTAAAATTTGGGTAAAACATGTCATCATACAGAGCAATTCTTTAGTACTTCCAAACTGAAAATTTCCCAAAATTTTGTTACAACAGTTTTGGCCATTTAATAGTCACCAGTTAATCTTCCACCCACTGACCTGTTATTAAGCATCATTGACAGGCCATGCACAAAACATTGTTAAGCATGTAGGAATTGAGGCATTTGTTATTATTTAAGAATTCGAAAATTGTCTTCATTTAAAAGGACAAATGAGTTCAGTTTCAGGGAAGGGAACTTCACAGTTTGATGAGTGAGATCTTTAAAGTGCCGTGCCCTGGAGGGTTTTTCCTGGTCCTTCTAGAATTTCCTACTAATGTTCCAGAGTTTCATTGTCACATGAAACGAAATACCCTGAGGGTATTTGTTGTGTCACAATACAGAACTTTTACATATTTGTGGTTGTACACTCGTGTGTATGATCGTGCTCCTCACAATTTATGTGGTGGTGTGCAAAACTTCAATACATTAGCTCTCTAATGCCTCTTAATATAGTTAGGTGAATAATACTGAAATGTAAAAGCGGTTAGGAGGAATGTTCTGCTCTATGTTGTAACCATTACACTTCAGCTTATTATTATTTGCTCCCTTTCATTTCATCAGGTCCTCATTATTGATGCCTTATTGCTGTTGTGGATGTAAACAGAGCATGCACACTGCTTTGTTTACATGGCCTTCAGCTTGACTTTGGGCAATAAAGACGAGTGTTGTGTTCGATGGAAACTCCATCCCACTCTGGCCCCATCTCCGTTTACCCAACAAGCAAATGTTCCCAAAGCCATTGTTGCTTGTTTTCTTCTGTTTAGTGTTTTTGTTCCTGTCTTCCATCTGACTTGGGTTATCTAGGGTTGTAGAAGGTCATACCATCTATAGGCACGCTGCCCTCCTTCTATGCTAATTCCCATGGAGCACAAGAGAGCTGACATAACCATTACCACCCTTTGTGATAACTGGATAAACAGTGGCCCCAGATTTATCGCTGTGTTAATTACTAGCCAATAGTTAGAGATAACTGTACTTCAATAACATTAATTTCATCCACTGGAAAAAAATAATAGAGCGACAACAGAAGAAAGAAGGGTTCCAGGCCTTGATGAAGCAGGGCATGAGGAACTGAGGAATCCTGCCATTGCCGGAAGATCACATTTTATAATTGGACATACATCAACAGATAATGCTATTATGATTGTGCACTTGTTTGTATCACATTGCATTAGCATTTTGTTATGCTGGGTCAGTGCATCTCAGAAGAGGCCTGGTAGAAAAATTGTGCAAAATTTACAGCACCTTGACCCGGTCACCCATACAGTGTTTCACATTTCCTTCCATTTGGACTACTGCTGTGCTTCTGCCGTCTGCATTGAGTCACTGAGTGCAAAAGCACCCTGCATTAGTGTCTGTTTGCTACAATGCAAATAGAGATTTTATTGATCAGCACGCAAATATAACTTGAGAATGCAGTCTAGTCCAGCTTGACCCAGCCTGCAGCACCAAGCACTGAATCCGACTTTAGCTCTGAACCCAACCCTGACCACCACCAACTAGATAACATTCCTAATGAGAATGTTTAAATTCCACTTTGACACATTCATTCATCAACCAATACCTTAGAACTGCATCCCAAAAGTTTTCAGTCTGAATAAACTGTGCATAATTACTGCATTGTAATCTTCTGAGGATTTTTATTTTACTTCTGTTTTTCTTTCATCAGATCAGTGACATTTATTTTGTGCAGAGGCCTAACTTTATTACTTAAGTGAAAGTACAGAGATAACTAGTCTAATGTTACTCCAATGCAAGTGAAAGTCATACAGTCAAATTTCACGTAAGGTAAAGTACTGAAGTACTTGCTTCCAAAAATGCTTAAGTATTAAAAGAACATATTTCACTGCATTGTTGATTTATTGCCACCACACTTACAAAACCTAATGCATCTAACTTGCTTGTAGAAGATG
>JBBPCY010009620.1:0-15645 GCA_037974405.1 Brachyalestes nurse
ACAGCGAATCAATTCAGCAAACAAAGAGTCCGTCCGTGCTTGTATGTTTGTAAACTTGTGGGAGGGCTCTTTGAAACGCTAAGACCCTCAGCTATTGGTTAAAGAAAAGTGTGTCGCGATTCATCCTCCTCACACCGCAACACGGGTTCGTGGAACTGAGTGTCGCGAATTCGGTTTTGTATCGTATATCGTTACAGCCCTAATAAATCTTTTTTTTTATTTTTCGTAAAAAAATTTTAAAAACCCTAAATGTGCCCCCAAATATGTTCCCAAAACACTTTAATTTCATCTTACCCTTAGCTTAATACATTAAAAGAAAATGTGAAGCCCAGAAGTCACAAAAGCAAAAACAATTTTGTGTGTGCGTGCGTGCGTGCGTGCGCCCCCAGTTTAATTCAGTCCTGTTTGCCTATTAGGTGTGATGACCGAGCTTTTGCACCTCATGGACACTGTAGCCAATCAGGAAAATGGGAGGCAGTGGCAGCACCCTTCAGACCTTACCCACAGGTAGGTTGACATTTTTTTAAGTAACCACTGCTGATACATAGCTTTAACTATAACATGGGACCTCTTTGAGTAGATAATGAAACTATTTACTAAAATTGTAATATGTTTAAATGAACCAGTTCCTGTGTAGATGTTTGAGGTCTCATTCCTTCACTCATACATTTTCTGTTTGCAAGAAACTACCAGCCACGGCACAGCAACCGCTTAATCTCTCTGGATGAGTGGCAGAAACTGAACTTCCACAACCATCGTCGCTTTGCTAAAGTGCCTCAGCCATTCAGGCGAAGTTCAGTATATTGAGTCTTCAGCACCCTAACCGTCTCATGCCCCTGCTTTTCTCTCTAAACTGCACTTAATTCTTTTGGGGTTTTTTCCTCCCCTAGACATCTCTGCTTAGTGAGTACGTAGTGGAGATGTTGTGTGTAGTATTTAATGTCTAATTTGTTAGTATTGTCCTTTGCTTTTGCATGTATTTGTGTATTGTCGGAAAAAATAACTGGTGTTTTTGCATGTGGTGTTTTTTCAATCAAGATATATTTTTCATGCTAATTGAACCGAAGTTGACCAATTAAATTGAAAGCACTCCTGCCTCAAGAAACTCCCTGGGCATTAAGTTTGTACTATTTGAATCGTGGATTTGTTTGCTTTTAAGGAACCACCTTAATTTTTGTTTGTGCTTGCACTTTTGTATAAATGTCTTTGTTGCGGTGTGTAAATATTTGCTTTGGTTTACCCCTCTTGCCATTTATGTCCTTTGAGTGTTTTTGTGTCTGTGGGTAACTGAGACACTTTACTTTCAGGTTTCTACCATGAGCATTGACCAAATGGGTTTAACCTTTGATTTTTGGATTCCATGTTCCTTTACACCTCTGGTTGTACCTTGGCACCTACTGTGTGTGAATGTGTCCCTAATTTACTTTTGTTGGGAGCATTTCAGTTCTTAAATGTTTGTGTTGACATTGCTACCTTTTCCAGTTTTTGTTGTTTTTCTACATAAGAGTAACAGTGTGATGTGTTTTGAATAATGCTTTTTCACCGACTTCATAGAAGCGTTTTAGGGACTGTATCAGAAAGGATAGAAAATCTCTCCAATCTGCATATTAAAACTCAAGTAGATCTATTTACCCACTGGCCTGTTTGGATTTTTTGCAGAAGTGATTTATAGTGCATAATAAAAAAAACAAAAGACCCTGAGTGGTGGAAAAAGGAGAAAGTGGATGGCCAGATTTACTAGCCATACATTTTCACAAAGCTTTCACAAAAATTTGTTACTGTTTCCTTACAATACTGTCAAGTATTATACAGTTAAACAAAACAGCATTCCTCCAGGAACAACATGGGCAAAAACAGAAACAAGACTACATAAGTAGGACAGGGGGGTATTCCATGAAACAGGATTAAGGGAAAGTGGCTTTCTTTCCCTTACTTTCCATTGAAATAAGCCAGACTTTCCCTTAATCCAGTTTCGTGGAATACCCCCCCCAGGACTATTCTGAATGCAACACAAACAAACAATACAATATTACAGGACAACATACAATGCAAAGGACAAAAAGCAGTAACAATACTAGTAAGAGTGAATGATGATACTGTACTGTAGCAGCATACACATTAAAAATAAAAAATCCAAAGATTGTGGTAGCAAAACATAATTGTGCAAAATAGTAGGTAGTAACAAATACTTGCTACTAATAATAATAGTACTAATAACTGCTACTACTTACAGTAATTTTTACTGCACTCCTGCACTCTTTAAAAGTGATCCTTCCAAACATGCGCTTCAAACACTGACATAAAATTGCTATTCAATTCCTGTACATAAAAGGGCAGAATAGTAAAAGTGAACAGTTGGAAACATGCAGTTAAATGGAAGCATTTTTTTGTTATCATGACTGCATAACCTATTTAACCTATGTATGACCTATGCTTGGGCGTTTGACTGTTTTTTGTTAATTACTTAAAAAGCAATCCCGTTTGCTGATTACAAATTCAGATGATGAATATTACTTTTGAATTTTATGACTTGACCTGAAGTAAAAATTGTACATTTTTCAGTGTAAGCTGGTCCCTGTCATATGTTCTACACTTGATTTCTCCAGCGCGACGTGTTCTGTTAGTAGGAGGACCGGTGATGACAATCTACTAGAATATCTTACTAGTTTTGTTGGTATCATAGACTTATTAAATCATCTTAATTTTGTTTTACAATTATGCTGAAATTAAGGTACATATGTTTCCCATACTTCATTTTGTAGTATGACATTAAATTAGAACAATTGGTGTTATGTGATTTACATTGTGTTGTTTTCATCCTTAAGGTACCCTCTTTGAATATGTTAATAAAGAAAAGTTGAATGTACATGGATGTCATTTGTTCATTTGACATGGCATCTTCTTTTGTGGTACTATGGACTTCTGCTTGATTGTGTAGGACAGGTCAATGCTTTGAGATGAATTGAGAGGCTTTTGTGAAAGTGTGTCTCTTTGAAGCGGATCAAAATGTCAGTGAGAGCTTTGGGAGCAGCTTTTGTTGGGAGAACTCAGCTGTGACTGGTGGGGTTTATGACTGAAGGAATAGAAGAGAAAATGGGGAAAAAGGGGGCACAGAAGTACTGTAATCATCAAGCATATATGGCCAGATTGCTTTAAGGGAAATCTCAGTCCAAAAGAATAAAGTTCTGTGGTGGTCGCTCTGTACAGCCAATTCATGTTCTGCCCAGAGGCTTTATTGTAACAAATAATTTTGTAACATAGTTTGTGATAGAATGGTTATTTGTCATCATAAAAATGTTTTGTTTAAACACTGGATATCTCAATATTCACATAGGTTAGCTGGTTTGTGTCACATTTTTCTCATAAAAATATGACTTTATATAGGAAAGTTTATGTAAAATAAAATACAATCCTATATTACACTGCAATAACTTTTTTTACATAATGTAATAATTTTATACAATAATTTTATACATAGGGCTTTTATTATAAATGCATCAATGGTTTGCATTTGAACCTGTGTTCAGTGAGCATATTTTTCATCTTAAAAATATGTGCATACTTTATTAACCAAGAGAATAAATTCAGCACATTTGAGTTTACAATTTTATTAAAACATCCAACTTTGACAATGTTTGCTTATCCAAGATGCACTATGAAAAAAATACATAATAAATTCCAATATAAATGTACTCAAAAGGCAAAATTACATTTGTATAAACAAATTAGACATATGTACACATACGAAAAACTTTTTTCACCTGAGACTTTCAAAAGTGTCTGTGTCTGTAATTGCATGTCACTCTTCTAATGGAATCTAATGATTATTCCTTACACTGCTTCACAAACAGCTTGAACAAAGACAAGCAAAATAAAAAAAATGAAATCAATTATGGTAGCACGAGCAGCATTGCTTAGAAGCGTCTAGTCCATCTAGATACCAATTTGTGTACATGAAGCTTAAAAAAACCATAGCTGTTTAAATTCTGCTTGCACATTAGACTTCAGACTAATACTGAAATAATATTTTTTTAGTCTTCAACCACATAGCTAACCAAAGCTTCACTCAGAGTGATTTCTAGTTAAAACTTTGTGATTGAAGAGCATGTATTTATTGACAGTCTTGCCTCCTGTTTTTTAAGTATACTCTTATCACATGTGTTTGTATTTAATTCTTCATAGAGGGGAAGGTTTGCTTTAGAGACTGAGAGTGCTGAAACATCAGCTGGGCAGCAAGAGACTTTGAGGCAGGCAGGAGTCAGACATGGGGTGCTGCAGTGGATGCCGTTCACACCTGCCTCAGCGATCTCCAGCTGAACGGTCACACTGTGGATTCGGGCGTTGTGGCACACCTCTCTGATTTGTCTGTGAAGGATTATGATTCCAGAGTGGGAGCTGTGGAGTTCATGGGTGACCCTGACATGGAAAGTGGCCACAAACCGACCCTTTGTCAGCTCCCACATGTGGGCATCATGAACACTGAGGACACCATGCAGCTTACACACATCTTCCACTGCAAGATTCAAGGTAGGAGAAAAGGAGGGAATTAGGAAGAACCTTTTTTTTAAGCGTATGGGATGCATAACATAAAAGGTAGACATGAAGCAAACAGATTGTCATTTAAATTAAATAATGCAAAAAGGTAGTTTACCTTAACTAAGAATAAAAAAGTATCTAAAAAATAAATTGCTGCAGAAACGGTGGGACTTACTAGTAGCCTATGTCAGCATTAGAACTGATGTTCTTTAGGCGCTGTTGTCTTTTTGTGGATCCTTGTAGTCTTAAAATGCTGTGGTGTCAGCTTAAGTATTACAAGTAGTAACTAGCACTGAACAATTTGGGGAAAGAAATCTATTCATAGCTAAAAATATTTTTTTTTTACAAATATTTTTAAATGTGATTATTTTCTAAAGCAGACCAGCATATCTATTTTTTAGCTTCTTGTACTCTTTTAAAATGTGACTTCAATATAAAAACAACTAATCTTTCAAGCCTGGTGGCTGCAAAGTGCTCCGTGTTCTAAACTAACAGAATTAAATTATTTCGGAAAAAAGGAATAGGATACTCAGCATATTTTTGCACTGATATATGTAAAAGTATTATCATCTTTTTATCATTGCACTTCACAATACTGAAGAACAAATCAATGTATACGCTTAAGTACAAGTAGCTCAGTATATGGAACTGGCAAATAATAATGCTTAAATCCACAAAATGCCTCCATCACACTATACTTACCAACTTTGCTAAAATTCATGCCACGAGGGATCATGTGCAGCAATATGATTGCTGTCTCTTTGACCAAAGAAGCCCCAGAGGACATGACGATAGCCACCATCACCAGCGTCAGACTGGGGTCAACATAGCACTGCCAACTGCAGGGTTCCCCCGGAGCCACGGGATACACATAAAACAGACTTGAGGTCACCACTACCACCAATGAACCCATGGCGTCATTCAGCACATGGAGTAACACTCCTGGAAGGAATAATGAAGCAATTAGAAGCATAGTATGCATTTAAGACAAAACAATATTTTTGTTTAAATAGTTTAAATAGTTTTTAAACTGTTTTTGTGTTCAGTATGAAAAAGACCATAAATGACTTTTTAAAGTTAGTAGATTTGAATCAAGCTGGACACTATGTGGATTGGCATACCTCTAATGTTTAATGGTTGGCCTTCCTCACTTGGCTCTTCTTCTTCAAAATCTGTCTGATGACCTGTGGGTAGACATAAGCGTTGAGTTAATCACGTTAACACATTTGCCGGAAGTACAGTGATAGTTTGATGTTGCTGGTTGTCAAGACAAAGAAACTGTAGCATCTTGGATAGTGAGAGTTGGGGAATAACTTGTAAGATGTGCTGGGCCTGTGAACTTCACACTCTGACAAAGCTGCCTTAATCTCATAGGTGAAAGTATGTAACCAAACTTTGTCCTACTGGTAGTAACTGGAGCATTTATCAAGTTCAAAAACAGCCAGAATTATACAGCATGCAATTAGAACACTGTGCAAGATAAATGTTTTCAGAGTAAGATAAGTAAATGACATGCTATTTGGGACATCAAGTCTAGTAAAACAACCTAAATTGCATGCCAATAAAATGGTATGTAAATAAAAGGAAATGTTTTGGTGAAACTGAATCTTAATTAATAATAATTTAATTGAACAAACTTTAATGTTTTCCAAAGTTAGGTCATGGCTAATTTGCTGTATAAACTGAAAGTAAATGTCTACTGAACTGATCAGGTTCTCCACCAGTAGTATAGTCAGAATTTACAAATTTCTATATAGGTCACATTTATGCAAATATGCACAAGGTTGATTTGCTTATCCAAAGGTAAATCAAATCACAGATAAATAACTGTGGTAACTAAGAGAATACAAGCCTAAGATGAATTCAGCCTAAGATGTTGCATGAACTTTGACATACTTAACCTCATAATTATCATCAAAGGTTTTGAGAGCACACGTTTGCCCCACATTGAATCCACCATTGTTTTCGTTTTGGACCTTTGGCCACAATGGCCTGTTTGCCACGTGTGAAGATAGATTATGCTTGGAAGGGATGATGTGGGGCTGATACCCTAACAACACCATAATGACTATAACAACAATAACAAAAAAGTATTTCTGCCAAGATTACCAGTCACTGACTTGTTCAATACTGTCTGTTGACACTTAAATGATAGTTTCCAATATTTTTACTAAGGCAATACTTCCCAACTCATGACATGCAGACTTAGGTGGAAAGCTGGCTTGCAAGCAAATATTACAACATTAAACAGGCCTATTAATAACTACAGGGTCTATGGTTCTGTTCTATAGGATGTTTTTTCCTTCAAAATTGAACATTGAGACAAAAATTAGATAAAATATCCTAAATGAACTACTATGAAAAGCCTTAGTTGGAATGCAGTGCAGCTTTAATCCCTAATAATGTTGTAAGCAATGTAATTTAAGGTAGAAAAGTGTTTAAAATAAAGAGTACCTGCTTCCCCATCTATGTTTGGTTGAACAGCCTGTGGGGGCTGGCGTTTGACTTTCCTGCACAACCACCTGCAATCTTGAAAGATAAGGAGTCCCACTACGTTAATACCCAGACCTACTGAGCCGACGACCAGTACCAGCTCTGGCTTGTCAATGGCCTCTGGCTGAACAAGCCGCTTCAGTGCCTGGACGGAGATGGAGAAGCAAAGGGCGGCCAAGAACACAGCATTGGCCAGCGCTCCGACGACCTCAACCCGGGCCAAGCCATAAGTCCAGCGCCTTGTTCCGTTTCGCCGCCTAACGCGAGTGGCTAACAAGCCGACAGAGAGGGATATGATGTCTGACAGCATGTTAAATGAGTCCGAGATAAGTGCTATGGAGTTCCCAATGTAGCCTGCCACTATTTCGGCTGAAAAAAACAGTGACATGATCCCCAGCATACAGATCAAGCGACAGCTTTTCCCTGTGTAGCGACCCATTTTTAAATGTCCTTCAAAGTGCTGGAGATGATGAAAATATTCTTTACGCACTCACTGTGCTGTAGGGTGGAAGAAATACTTGCATGAAAATGTAAATGTTAATTTGGTGCTGTCCTTTTTAGTGTCTAGCAAAACCTTTAGAAATGTCCTCTTGAAGCGAACAATCCACTGGCTTAGTGATTTGAGGTCTGACTGGAGAGCTCCCATTCGGTTTTGTTTTATCTCTCATTTCAGTGAATAAAAAAATAGCAACAGGCATTGATAGTATTCCAGCCAATCACATGGCACAGACCTGAAGGTGGCATTATATAATCTAGTTCAGCCAAGGTTTAGGTGATATACACCTAGACTATGAGGCTGTAGGGTCAATAATTGACAGTTACTGTATCTACTGTATCAGATACCGTTATCCTTTCTAACCTTCAATAGCCAACATGCGATGTTTTGAAGTTAACAAGAAGTTCCTAACCTACTAGTTCACAGAACGACTCGTAGTAGTTTACAAAATCATAGCATTACAGATTCCACTCTTTCTAATAATAGTAATAATAGTAGTTCCTTTTGGGTTTGTGGATCATGTATAGCAACCATCCGACAAAGTAGTGGACCTGTTATCTTAGCAAGCACAGGTTACTGAGTACGTGTTTCCGGCAGAGCAAATTCCTCTGAATAATGACCAGTAGTTCAGTTTTCTGGACAGATCCCAAAGGCTATATAACTTTAATTAGTTCCAAATGAAGGGGAGGAGTGTCTTATTATATTATATGGCTTGATGTGTAAGCTACAAAGTACATGTAGACAAAGTATCATTGTCCTCCATAACCTGGCCTGATATGCCCCTAGATTCCTCTATCATGCATTATGTACAAGATTTTTAATGACACCACACTGTGTACTGTGTTACTGTTTATCCTCTTTACAATAAGCATTCATTTTTAAAAAGGTGGATTAACAGAACAGTTTGCTTTTAAGCATTTTTTAAAAATGCAAAAATAGTTTAAGAAACTGATATCTTTCTTGGCAACTTTATAAAATAACAATTCTGGTGCATTAACCTTGATAGATGTTGTTTAGTGGCATGTTATTGTTAATTGTGTGATTAAATAAATAATTAAAATCTAAAGTAAAGTGATCCCTTTATTGTCATGCATATACACAGCACACTGTATGAACACCCATCCCCCCCAACAACTCAGACTTTAATTACATTCTATTTGTTACAATGCACATTCTCTGTACTGCTAGATTTGCCAAACATATTTATTGCTGTTTAACTGCATTTTTTGCACATGTAACTTCTCCTCTGCACGTTTGCACACAACTTGCTGCTGCTAGAATATAGTACCCGTCAAAATACTGTATTTATCCAGACTACTTTTGTTAATTGCACTAAATGTTGTCTTGTCTTGTCCAGATGTACTGTTGCTCTAGTGGTTTTTTTTTTGACTCTCTTATTGTCCTGTCTGCACTTGTGGTGTTCTGTTTTTTCTGTTCTCTTCTTGTGTTGCACCATGGTCCTGAAGGCACTTTGTTTTGTTTCACTGTGTACTGTGTGTATATGGTCAACATGCTAATAAAACCTACTTGACTTGAACAATGTGGAATTCTTTCTCTGCATTTAACCCATTCACCAAGTGAAGCACAAACAAGGAGCACCCGGGTAGCAGTGTGTGGGCACAGTACCTTGCACAAGGGTACTTCAGTGATGACACTAGCAGTGTTGGGATTTCAACCCACAACCTTCTGATTGCAGGGGCAACACCCTAACCACTAGGTCACTAAGCTGGATAATTTAATATTGTATTGATAAGTACCAACCATTGTTATTAAGTATCACTTAAGGGGTTAATGAAGGTGACACTTAAGGTTAAACATTGTACAAATGAAAATATAAAATTGTTATGAAAATATCAAATTGCTATTATATACTTTCCAGTTTTGTATACTTAATAGGACATGAAGGTGAATCATACTGATGGAAGAGATACACTAAACCCCTAGAAATAGAGGTATAGTCATATTTCCTTTTCCACTAGTAGCTTTTTCCAGTTGTTGGTTTCTTCATTTGTCCAGTACTTCTTCCTAAAACAGGTGGGTGTCATGTCGGGTGTAGTGAAGGACGCACTAGCAGGAAACACGGTTATTAGTTATAAGGGTTTTAATGACAAAGTTCTATATACAAATAGTCTCGTAGGCTCACAAACACTCAAATGCACTAGAGTCAGAAGAGGTACACAGGAACCCTGAAGGGCACCAACGAAGCATAAACTTCACATTCACAGTTCAGGAGAACCTTAATTCCTGACAAACCCGGGAAGTGGACTCTGCTGATGAGTCGACTCTTCTGAAGCACTACTCAAGCCCCCTGCTTTCAGGGGCCAGTACAATTACTCCACGCTACGTGAAGTTCTCTCAATGCGAGGGGGTTCTTGTAATACTACTAATAATAATAATAATACATTTTATTTATAGAGTGCTTTTAAAGGTACTCAAAGACGCTTTACATAGAATTGGAGATACAATAAAGTTTGAAAAAATTACATTAAATACACATCATCAAAAAGTTTAAAACAAAACATATTTAAGACTTACATAGGAAGACAGCACAAGTAAGAACAAATGAATGGACCAGATAAACACATGCAAGTGGGTGAGAGAGCAGTGGTTAGAGGCTATAAGCAGATTTGAAGAGATGGGTTTTGAGAAGAGACTTGAAAGTTGCTAGGTCTGTGCATTGTACACTGTACAGGAGAATCACACAGTCAGTAACGCCAAGCACTGGATATTTCTAAACGGCTCTAGCTGAGCGACGCTTGGCTGGTGGCTGGGGCTCTCCACTGCCACTGGAGAGACCGTAGGATGAAACAGTCTGTCACGTGTGCACCTTTTCCGTACTCCTTCTATAAGAATGCAAACATGAACCCAGAGTGATAATACTTATCAAAATGACTTTTTTACAAATCTGACCCAGAGCCGCAGTATGGATATGGGTGACCACACGATTGACACTCCGTGCCCAGAGCTGTGTAACACCTAATACTCGCACAACAGACTCTGTTGGGGCCGTGACCGAGATGGACCAGTCGTGACAGTGGGATACCGGTTGCATCCATTATAAGTAAATTGACAAATGAATTAAAATTTATGCAATTTCTCTTCAATTTTTTTTTCTTTTTGGTAAAATTTCAAATGTAAGCAAACTTGACAACTTTGTAGTAAAATATACTATTTCCATTTACTGTGTCTGTGTGTGTGTCTGCAAGTGTGCATGCTCACTGTTTACTGTTTACATTTTATTCAGTCCGCAATCCTGACACATCGACCTCCACTTTTATTATCCAGTGCTTATAGGGCTGATTCTTACATTAAACACAGATGTTGATGTAGACAGCTTAGTAGACTTTTATCATCTGCTTGAATAAAATGAATCGCACTATTCTGCTTTGTCTTGTATTTGGTTGTACCACATTCATAGAAGCAGCTTTCATAATGAAATTTAGAGTATTAATTAAAATGTTGTAGGACAACTCACAATACAACACAATACAAAACAAGACAACATAAATTGTAAAGAACTGACCCCCGCTATAGGCACATAATATACAAACTGGTAATGTGGTAGAGCAGGATATCATAAAAATCCTTTGATCTAATGTTATAAAAATGAATAAGAATTATTCAGGAAGATAAGATTATTAACTTGTAGTCATTAATTGATAGTAGATAAGTATATTAATCTCTGGCCTGTGGCACTGTTGGCATTATGTTTTCTGGTGGCATGATGTTTTGAAACATGCCAGCTTCCAACAAAACCAAGGTCATAATGGAATGAGTCACAGTATGGAGGTTCACTGTGGTTATTTATTGAGGGGAACTGCCGTCATCACAACAATGACAACTGAAACTGGAGCGGGCAAAAGTACAGCATTGTACAGTACTATGAAGACGCATTCAGTTTACAAAGCCTTAAGTACACATGATGTATTTCTAGTTAACAAAGATTATACACAATAAGCATAATATCCATAATATCTGTTTCATTTGTGCATTCTTTGCTTTCAGACAGTTTAACTTCCATCTTTCCAATCTTAAACCCAACCAGTTTAACCCAAAATGGGACTGTATCTAATAAGAGCTTTTATCATTAAGAGACAGGAAAAAAATCACCACTCTCACTTCAGAAAACAGAAAAAATACCACGTCTGTCTGTCTGTCCTTTCACTGTGACAATCCTTTGGGTCTGAAAGGATGAGCAGCTGTGAAGAAACCATTCCTGAAAAAAATGCATGAAACATAACTAAAAATATAAATATAACACTGAAACTGAATGTCTAGATTGTGAGAAGCAGAAAATACAACCTCTAAACCTTAATTTTTGGGGTGAGATAAAGATTTCTGCAGAACTGAAAGCACATCAAAAGAAAAAAATGGACACTGAACTTAATTTAGTTTTTTTCTGTTTTCTCTCTTCTAACACAAGTTTAACTCACCAAATGATTAATATTATATGTGTAATGAGGAGCAACACTAAATTCTGCAGTTCTGTTGCCAGGAATGGGCCCAATTTGACATCCCTGGTGTAATATTTTCCTCACTACTGTATGAACACTTCTCCACAATGTCTGAAGTTTAGTACATTGCTAGAACATTTGCATGAAAGTCCCTTTGCAAAGTTTGCAATTAGGTCATAAAAGGTTAGAAAACATATTATGTAGATGAAAAGAGCAAAGGGATTAGGCAATTTATGTGAACCAACCTAATGATCTGTTCCTGAATATTAATGGATGTGAAACTTTGTGATGTTTTCTTGTTATACCCCTATCAAATTTGATAGAAATGTATTTGTCCTATGCAGACCTCAGAGCATCATAACACATCATAACAAGTGCTTAATGAAGTGTGCGGCATTGTAAGAAATCTCTATCTTATAACCATGGTATATTTTACATTCTTTGGACAACGACTCAACAAATTGTTATAGCTATAAAGATATAGATAAATTAAAAAAAATTAAACCGAGGTGTTATCAGCTCAAAGGTCATATCTTGATTACAAATACAGATATATTACTCCTGATAACACTTTTACAGACCTATGGTCCCAAGCTTTGGACATAGAAGTCAAGACACGTCAAGACACATTTTATACTTTAAAGAAAGTAATAAATATGACAAGAAGAAATAACGCACGTGTAGTGTATCTGCACATTGTTTCTATGTTTTTTGCTCTATGAGCACTGGGATAAGCTCCAGCACCCCTGCAACCTTGGTTAGGATAAGCAGTTTAAATAATTAATAAAGAAATGAAATAACATTGATTCCATCACTGAAAGGAAATTTCACCAATTTGTCTAAATATCTGTATAATTAAATTGTCAAGATGTAAACAGTCGTTCAATCATTTTATTTACCTGCACTACTCTAAGAAAACTTGCTGAGTCAGAATTGTTCACAGTGGGTTTCACAGAGACCAGAGATTTGAATTATATAAAGGTATCTTTTCACTGTTTTCAAAATGTATGCAGAATTAATTGTATGAGATGTAGAAAACAGTCAGTGTTGTCTGATGTTAAATGATGCATCATAGAGAAGTTGTACACTTTCTTTACAGTGGTGGTGATAGGAACCAGAGGTCACAATGTTCACAATACAAATATGAGCATTTTATGTTCTAATTTATTTTGTCTCCATAACCAGTTTATGTACCTTTCTATATAAGAGTTTTCCAAGAAAAGAACATTTCACATCAACCCACTTAGCAATTTCAATAAGCAGAAATTTTGAAAAATCGGTGGAATATCCCTTTGATGCCTCCAAAGTGTCCCTCAAAGAAAGTGATGCCTGCAACATTTTTTTATAACATACAATGAGATGCAGTTTTGACTTCAAATTAATGCTGGGCAATGATTACAACTTTTAATCGCGTTTAATCGCACGGCTTTCTGTGATTAATTGCATTGTTGTACGCAAAATTAAATAAATAATTCAAGTAGTGTATTGAGGATTTTTATTTTTAAAGTACTGCTATATGAATAAAAGTGGAATAACAATTGGTTTGCAATTTAAGTAAATAAGGAGCTTTTTAACAGCAGCGTTCCCTTTAAACACAGTTACACAGCTGCAGTTCAAATATTTCTTGTAAATCTCAACTTACACATTAATGTAACCAAATCAAATATAAAATCAAAGATATTTGCCACTGCAGGGCATTCATGTTTTATCAAGTTTGTTATAGAAAAACAAGTTACCCTCAGAGTCCAGAGCATGGGGAGCAGAACCATTATAGCAGCTGCAAAGAGGGACCAACTCCATATGAAAGTCTATGTATCTGAATGCAGTGTCATTAAAGTCCCTGTTGATGTAATGGTCAGGCATCCCATTACTTTTGTCCATATAAAAAAATGCGTGCACGCAGCGGTGTACGTGTCGGCTGGTTTTCGCAGGGGGCCGGTGTCCCATTACTTTTTACAGACATCACTAACTTATAACATCACCTATATTCCTTTATTATTTAACTAGTTGCTCAGTGTTTGGTCTTTTTTTTTTTTTTACCGTAGTTCACATTTTTGTTGTATATACATTTTTATTCGTTTGAAGCCTTGTGAAGTGCATTGGGATGATGCTGTCATGTAAATGTGCTATAAATTTATTATTATTATTATCATTATTATTGTTATTATTACACTATGAAAATTTGATGGGTATTTCACAAAGCAGGATTTCTCCATTTATTCTGATAATGTAATCAAAAACTTGAGCCTGTCCAATAGGAAAGAGCTGAGGGACATTCCTATTGGACAGTCCTCAACTTTGTGACTTTCCCCAAATTGTTCCATGACCAAAAAAATTCCACTCAGCCCAGATGTAGCTGATTAGTAAAGGCAAGTTTGGAGTCCAAGTTTTGCTTCTTTGATTTAGTGCTAGAAGACAATGGTCATCCAAAACCTTTCCTAAATACACATGTAAAACCTATATTCAGAGAATGAGAGAGACCTCTATTCAGAGAATGAAATATACAAGATTTGAGGGGAGTTTTACATGTGTATTTAGGAAAAGTTTTGGGTGACTATTGACTTCTAGCACTAATCCAAAGATGCAAAACTTGGACTCCAAATTTGCCTTTTCTAATCGGCTACATCTGAGCTGAGTGGAAAATTTTGTGCATTTAATTTTATGTAAGTCAATTTAAGTATGACAGTCACTAATATATTTGAATCCTGCTTCACCCACAGGTACTAGAGTAAGCAGTTATTCTACAGGTATTCAGACGAAAGGCCAATGAAGGATTAATTATATACCCGGGCACTCTGGTATTCTGATATCAGAATATTATAGTGACAGAGGTCTCTAGGTTGGAAGAAAAATGCATCACGGATGAAAGTTCTTAGACAGCTAAATGTCATCAGACCTTTGACGTTGTATAGGCAGATAAGATCAAACATCCATAACAAACACACCTGGTGATGGGTTTGGCATGAAAAGAGCGATGATTGTTCGGAATGACCTTCCATTTTTCTTATGTCCAGACATAAGAATTCAATACAAATGGAATTTTGTGTTTCTGCTTTACTCCCAAAAAACCCTGTAAGATATTGTACACAACATGATTATTTTGTGTAGTACTTCTGTCTGTCAGTAAGAGAAATGAGAGGCATTCGTGACCCAAATCCTACCATACTGTTACCACACTCTTGACAAAGGGTTCTTTAGAGTTGTACTGTTGGAGGACTAGCTTCTGTTCCATCAAGAACATTCCAATGAATAGTTTATTAAATAATGTAATTTCTGTCTGCCACATGTAACATAAAGTTGTTTGGTTTGTGAAACAAATCCACTTGAAACACACTGACCCTTGTCTTTTTTTCTTTTTCTTTTTTTAAGATAAGATAATTCTTTATTAGTCCCACAAATGGGAATTTTTATTTGTTATGACAGCAAGTGGACAGAGCAAGAGAAGAAAGTAAAAGTAGCATAACCAATACAATAAAGTCTACACAACAAAACGGTATACAGTAATCCCCCAGTTTTACACGGATCAGGACTCGCGGATTCAATCACACGCGGATTTTTCTTGAGAAAGCGGAAATCCCCACAATAATGCGAAACTGCAAATATCCTCCGCCCTTTTTTGCTTATTTGTGGCAATGAATATATTTTTTCTGGATGTTTTCGCACAAG
>JBBPCY010009729.1:0-2500 GCA_037974405.1 Brachyalestes nurse
GGTCTGCCTGTCTGTGGGTCTGCCTGTCTGTGGGTCTGCCTGCCTGTCTGCGGGTCTGCCTGCCTGTCTGCGGGTCTGCCTGCCTGCCTGTCTGCGTGTCGGTCTGCCTGCCTGTCTGCGTGTCGGTCTGCCTGCCTGTCTGCGTGTCGGTCTGCCTGTCTTCGTGTCGGTCTGCCTGTCTGCCTGTCTTCGTGTCTGCCTGTCTTTGTGTCTGTCGGTCTGCCTGTCTGCGTGTCAGTCTGTCTCTCTCACTCTCTCTCTCTGTAGATAGCAGCTGGTTTCTAAAGTATTCTGCTTCCAGCACTCCAGTGTTAAATGACTCCATGATCCAGCACACCTACTGCAGTGCAGATTATGGATCTGTATTATTCTCTGGCTGCTCAAGGTGACCGCCAGGACAGTCCCGTTTAAAGGTCTCCCTCCCTCGCGATTAGCTCTAGAGGGGAGCTGTCAGTATCGATTACATTAGTTATCAAGTTATCTGCCAATTATTTGGATGATTAATTGAGTCGAGTTTTTAGTAAAAGGCCCGACATTAAAGATGGACATAACTGTGGAATCTGTTAAACATTTCAAGATACTTTCATTGGACGAATAAATGAGAGAGCCTTTTAAAAAAAAAAATACAAATCTGATTCATAAAGGAGTTTAAATTAGCATGTCCATCGGTTTGCTTTTTCACTCAGAGACACCAGGAGGCAATTTTAACATGGAGATTATCATCATGCAAATTGTCAACACATAAATGAAGATTTATCTATTTTTCTCTTAAAACTAAGTAGTCTGGTTTGTGTAATTTTGTAACTGTGACAGTTCTACTGTAGAGCTTTATAGAGCTGGAGGCTGTTCAGTGTGGGCCTCCACTACTGAGTTATGTTAGGAATGCAAACAGAAGTTGTGTGTGTGTGTTTCGTAGGTCGTTATTATTTTCTGTGCTTTTGCTTGCTGGAGCTTTTAGAAATGTGTATGTCAGATTTTCAAACAACTTAAAGCAGATGTTAAGTTTCATATTTTCATATTTAAAACTAGTGTGCAGTGTTGTGATTCTGCCTCCCGGCAATCCAGCAGTGATCTATGTACATTCCTGCGTCTGTTGGTTATCTGTGTACACTCATAAACTCCCTCCAGGCACTAAATCTGATTTTTGTTGTTTTTCTTTCTAAAATTCCTCTTAAAGCCTTTTTGCAATTGTTTATATAAATGGAAAATATTCTCATAGCTTCTCATGAAGGTTTATAAGGGTTTTTTAAAATGCAATATGCTACTTGCTGTGTATTTCCTCGTCTTTAACGTCCTACAGTTCCTCTGTGTGGTGTTGACACCTCTAATGATTGTTTTTAGACTGGAAATGAGTGTACATGTGGATTTAACCACACTGCGCTGTACACTGCTTATTGTATCATATCTTATTGGTCGCATCTGTGTGAGCACAAGGGACTCGAGATCTGTACGAACGGTAAATGACTGCATTATTTCTGCTAATGCTCCATGCAGATGTACCAGTAGGATGGGAGGCTGTAGCCATGCACAGTCAAGTGCTCTTTGCTGATTCTGCCTTCTAGCAATCAAGAGGCTTGACAGTTTACTTTTGAGAACTTGGACAATGTGGAATCACATGATCTTTCATTCACTTTTAATAAGCCTTTATAATGCACTGCTGAATTGAAGTAGTCGGCATTCATGGTCTGTGTGTCTGAATTGCCTGCTGCTATCTATTAATCCCCTCTCATGCTTTCCATCGCTTCAGGGCTTGTCACTTATGGCCTGTATAATGCGTGCTTTACCTGTGTGTGTGTGTGTGTGTCTGTGTGTAATTTGTTTGTTGCTGGTTAAATTTGACCAGTTCTCACTGCAAAGTGGCTGATGAAGACTGATGGTCTTGTACAAAAACCCAGCATGACTGATGCTTATGGCTGTCTGTGAGTGTGTTTATGTTTAGTGTAACCTTAAAATACCTTAATATGGCATCCGGTTAGATACAATATGGGTTGTGTAAGTGTGTGGAACCTCAGTCCTATAACATCTATTTTTATGTTAAAAAAACCCTTTGCTGGAGCCCACCCGTAACTAGATATTTTACTCATTAACCTCAAATTATGAATACATGGCCTCCAAAATGAGCAAACAAGGCAGAAAAGAACCAACTGCGTCAAGCGTGGAGGGCACCGTCGGTGAACTTGGCACGACCTCCATAGCTAGGGTTCTTGAGAACCACAGAGAAGCTCTCGTTATCAAACTTAAATCTACTTTTTCAGTTCTCGAAAAAGGATCATACAGTCTCTCAAGCTACAGTCTCTGACCATGGATAGAAAATACCTTACTACCTTCAATATGGTACTTTAAAAAAAAAAAAACCCATTGATATTCAATACCATTTTCGTTTGAGGGCCTTTTTTTCCTGCAAAATGATTTTATCGAAATAAACATACCTAAATTACTGAAACATGGTGTGAATATCATCTATTAACAAATAACAAAACTCATTTTACGCGAATACATG
>JBBPCY010009729.1:7500-15636 GCA_037974405.1 Brachyalestes nurse
TTTTAGACCTTCAAATGGAGATTCAGGGCCTGAAGAATGACCAGAAGAACTTGGCGAGTGCCATGAATGCCACAGCCTTGAAGCGGAAAGCACAAGAGGAGGCACTGGAGATAAGGGTTGGTCTGGTGGAAAGAAGTGCAGAGCAGCACTACCACTACTTGGAAGAAAAGTTGAGGAGAGAAAGGGCCGAGGAGGGGGAGGCACAGGCCAAAGCACTGGAGAGCAAGGTCAATTCGGCTCTACAAGCCTTAGGAGGCACACAGATATTGCCAACAAGCCATTTAAGTGGCCAAAAAATGGTAGAGATGGAAAAACACACAGAGAGCCTGAAACGTGAAGTGGGGTCTCTCACGCAGCAGGTCAGAAATTTGGAGAGCTCAATTAGAACACTAAACCAGTCCATCACCCATCAAAGTCATGCAAATGGGCTGTATAACAGACTAGATAAACTAGAGGAAGATTGTGGTAGAAGCCAAGAATTAACTAGAAGGCTGGAGGAGATGTTATCTGGGGTTGACGGGCGGGTGACCAGTATCGAAAGCGTTTGTGGCAGATTGGAGCCGATGTCTGACAGTCTGAAGAGAATCAAAGATGGCCTCAACAAACATGTTAACGGTCTTTGGAACTGTGTCCGACAACTCAACAGCACCGTCCTTACTCACTCCACAGACCTCAACACTTTAAGAGCAAATACACAAACTACAGTGGTCGGGCAGGAGAGAACTACCGGCACACCTCAGTACCCAAGTAAGCCCTGTAACCTTAAACATTCATGAAGCAGCTTTTAATGGGATCTGTAGAGTACTTGCTTTGTCTCTCAAAAGATTAACACAAAAGATCAAATACTTCTCCATAAGTAAGTTTGCTTATAAGAGTTCTAACAAATATGTCTAACACTGAAATGGGTCAAATAACTAACAAAATCAATCAGTTCACTTTGCTTCTTTCGCTGCACTTCTGTATGTGACAGCACTATGAAAAAGGGCTGTGTAATCTGTAACAGAGGTTCTCAAACTAGTCCTCAGGGACCTTCAGACGGTTCATAGTTTTGCTCTGTCCCTTTTCACAGTGAATTGGGATTGAGCAAAAAAAAATAAAAAATCTGCAGATCCCTAAGGACTGGTTGAAAAACAAAGATAGTTCTTCGGGTGTTTTACATAGTGAACACTCAGACTATTTCAGTGTATAAATCGTTCTTTGCCTGGTTAAACAGTTCCTCTCTATGATGGAGCACCTGTTGTAAGCAGTTCATCAAATTAGTTCTATATTGTAGGATATCAAATCAATAGTATCTTTTTGATACTATATTAAACCATTTTTACTAGGTGGGTATAATAATCTACATGTAATCATAAAATTAGAATAAAATAAATAAAAAACTAAATAAAAGTAACTTGAATGGTCCATTACCTGCGGTTTAAGATATGTTTAATTGCTTTTGTGATTATATTTTAAACATATTGTGCCAGTGATCAGTTATTAACAAAATGTTATACATTTTGTACATAGTCATACTTTGAACAGTACTATAATAAAAACGCCAAAGAAGAACAATATCAGAATCAGACAGATGTTTACATTTGATCAATATTTCAAACAGATATTTGATGATTTAATTTACTACTTTCTTTAATGTTTATAGATCAGTTTTGGCTACAGAAATGTACATATAGTATTATGTCCATATTGATACATTTTTATTAATTACGTCATTACTTTGTAGTTACTCTGTAATAACACTGCAAGTAACACGTCTACATTTCCTTTCTTCATGTGGTTTAGAGATCTCTTTTACATTATCATTACACTGTACTGTGCAATTCACTCTATGCATTTGACACCCTGGACAGCAGCTGCGTTCCATCCTGAATGAAAGGGTTGTGTTTAAAAGACTCACCCGTAAAGCTTACTGTTTGGAGAAGGGTTTCCTTTGACTGGGGGTGTATGTGCGTTTTTGAGGATGGTGTAGGTAGTTCCATTTCTGCGTGTACTCTGATTGGACACACATGTCTGCTCTAACGAGACAGGCCCCAGAGTTGAGCAACATTTGGCCTTTTGTAAGGGGTGTGTGTGTGAGAGAGAGAGAGAGAGACAGAGAAAAAGACTGCATCTGCTACTCATTTGATTCATGTATGTGTTAGAAATACAGGAAAGATTAGTTGGATGAAAATCCCTTGCAGGGGGCCAGTGCCTTTAAAAACATGAAGGCTAACGACACACTGGCAGCATTTAAAAACATTAGAATTCCTTTACAGCTTTTAGCCCCATTTATAGACAATTACTTTAATCTGATTGCTATACTTCCGTATTTCCACCAAGTTACCCAGTCTAGCGGAATGTATTCATTAAATCCTGCGAGTACAGTACAACTGGGACTGTTTCACTGGACAGCAGGATAACTTGAGCCAATGGTGAGAATTTTCCCAACAAAACATCCCTGGCCTGTTCCACAGTTGGGACGTTTTTGACTTTTGTCTGGTTGAATGAGAAATCCTACTTTGTGTAATAGCTTCCAGGCACTCCAGCAACACTGTAGTCTTTTAAATGGTTTCGCAAATGACTCTTTTTCTTTTCCTGTTTAGTTCCATCTTCAAATTAGAGACAGGCAACATGACAACAGCCCTTTCAGGCACTGACAGATGAAGTGTTTGGGCCTCTCTGCTGCTGTAAAATCACTTTCCTAGAGAACATCTTGTGCATGTGTGCATGCCCATGCGCTAACAAGTGAACACGTGCCAGCGGCCCACCCGTTGATCTTTACTGGAGCTTTGTTGCAGAGTGTTCGCATGTGTTTATGGACGAAATGCTTCTCTTTCGCTCACAGTAGACAGCGGCACAATAGACTCTTGACTACTGAGTCATCTTCTGCCTGCCTTGTCCTCTCTGGCCACTGACAAAGACACATATTTATAGACATTTTATCTGCAAGTTGTCGAGTGTCCTGATTGGCAGACTCCATTTCCGAGAAAATGCTTGTTGGTTTATCAGCCATGTCCTGATATGAGCCAGTCGGATTGCATTTAGTATTGAGTGACTGTGTAAAACCCCTTTGAACTCCCTTGTTTGACTTATGTCAGTTATCTCTCTCCAGCCAGATAGCTACTTGTGGATTCACTGTTCTTTTACATGTTTTGTTACAGACGTTTCTCTAATGTGTGCATTACAGATATGCAGTCACATACAAAAGCATGGGTGCCCTTGCATGATTTTTATGAAAGAGGAAAATAAACACCGTATTATGCAGAAAGCATGGAATTTAACATATTGGATTTAAAAGAAAACATAAAATATAGCCAGTGTAAAAGTTATGGCACATTTTATATTTAGTTTAATTTTTCCCCCAACATGTTAAACTTGAATGAATGGAATAAAATTGCTGAAATCAAATCAGCAAAACATGTAAACTGACAGAGGTGTTATTTACCTTAACTTGTCATACAGTTGGATTTTGTAGGGCATTTAAGTATGAACACAGTGAAAGTTGGAACATTTAAGGGCTGATTATTGTTTGTAAATAGGAAATGGTTCAGGCTATTATTTGGGGGTAATAGAAAAATGTAAACATACGTTTTGGGTTGAAAATGGCTCAAAAATTAATGGCACACACATCTACACACACTTTTGCATGTAGACTGAACTCAAGCCTATGTGGATTATGGATGAAGCAGTTAGCTATTAACAGAGTATCTATGGACACTATTTAAATGCCGTGCAACTTTCACCACCTAAACTAGTCAATATAACCCCCCATTACTTGTTTGCCTCAAAACTCTAGTGCAAAACCTTTGGCATGTTTTAGCTGGTCGACAAAGCCCGGGTTAAAAGGAAGATTGTCTGTTCCATGGCTTTAAACTGCACTGAATGCACTATTATCGTTTCTCCGGTTGTAGCCTTACAAACTTTGTGTCTATTTTAGGTGCCGTCCCCTTAGAGGAGATTGGGTTTCCTCAGAAAGCTCCCTGAAGTTTCTCAACTCCTTCAAATCTTTTCTTTCCTCAACCCTGTTCTCTTTAAAGCAAGGTCAAGAGAAAGTACAGGGAAAGGAAAAGGGTACATGTTACATATGTGGACATGTGTGTAAGTCTGCCCAGCTGGGTGCCAGGTACTGTGGTATCTGAGGTCATGGAGAAAGCAGAAAGAGTGTTAAACGCTAAAAGTCGCTGCCTGGAACACTTCACTTAACTTTCGCTCTCACTCCGCCTCCCTTCTTCCCTACCTCCTGGCCAAGGGCAGACTCATGCTCCTTAGGGAGGGAGAGGCTGTAAATGTGCAGTGATGTGGTCATTACTTTGGCACAGTCTCCATGCAGTGCATGAAACCCAATCCAAAGAGCAGTAGTACTAAGTGAATGGTAACAGGCCTGCATCACCAACTCAGTTCGCCTTTAACATACAGTCCAGAACTTTCAGGATTGTTTGACAAAATGTATATTTTAGGAGGAATATGAGTTCAAAAAGGCTGCTGTGATACTGAGGGGAAGAAGAACACAAAGCTTATAAACTTCAGCTGAGAGACTAAGAGCTTTTTTTCCCACTCGGTTAATGCAATGCTAATTGTCATAATATCTTCCGATATTTGCATTAGGCTTGTAGGTCCTGTGTGAAGCTAAAAAAGCAAACTTCAGACCCCAAACCTGTCCTGATCGACTTCTGGCCAAAGCAGGAATATAGATTAGTGTACATTAGATTTTTCAGCAAAATATTATTTTAATATTCCTTGCCTTGGTTGTGTGTGTTTTGGTTAATGATGTACTGAGAGTCCTTTTGGAATTAATATAGTAAAATGCCCCTGAACAGTAAAAAATAACTGCTGGAAAATGGAAAAAAATGACAGAAATTATGAGGGAGCCCCTGCATGCTTTAATGCTTCCTTAAGAGGCCCTTTGAAACATGGAATGGGAAATGTACACACGACTTGTTGGGTATTGCTATATTTGTGAGGACATTCTGTAGACACATGTAATGCTGTATGTGGGTAAAACTACACCTACACCTAAACCTAACACTGCATTTAACCAAAGTAACCAAAAGGCAACCTTTCTGCTCTTTTCCTTTGTCCAGAAGTTGTATTGGTGGTGAAAACAGGATGTTTCCCTGTATGGACCAGTAAAGTGTTCTCAGTTTTACAGATTTTCCAGCATTTCTTTCATCACAAAGACATTCTGTGCCCACAAAGAGATAAATGCGCCCCCACACACACAGTTTCACAGTTACTTGCACACTGGCTTGTATCGTCATGCATTTATTTACCTCTTAATTAAGGGTGATGTTAAACAAGATCAGGAACCGAACACATAAGAAGATCTGAAAATGCACACTCGCGCTGAACATGTGCTCTTTTAGAGGGGAGAACGAGCCACATGGAAATAAACCAGTTTATTGCAGGAGCAAGTAAAACAAACACACATGCTTTTTAATGAGAGGAAAAGTAATCTACAAAACCTTGAACACACCTCTCAACCAACAGCAGTTTGGCAGAACTTGATGGATTTCCTACATCCTCACAGGCGGTACATCGTCACAGTGTTGTTTTAGAATGTATCTTTACCAAATTTCTGTGTATCAAATTTGTATGATTTACTGGGAAGTTTTCCCTGTTGTTTGATAAACTACAGCCCCCCTCCCCCGTTTGGTGTGTGGTTGTGTAAATGTTGTGGTAAGATAATTTGGGGTTTGAGGAAGCCCAGTACAAATGATTGATATTGTTCACAGTTTATCCTCTTGACTCGTTTTTTTCCCCTGGCCTTAGTGACCTTTTGCAGACGGTTCTCTGGCAAATGCAGATGTTTTAGTTGAAAGTGGCTAAAAATATTTACGACGTGAAAGTTACTTACCAAAATGTTGCCCTCCAGTCTTAGACTAGTAACACCCCTATATATATACACACACACACACACACACACACACACACACTCTCTTTCTATTTGCACTTCTTTTGAGGTTTGTGCCTCAGCGTCAGCGGTTCATTTTGATAATTGCAGTTCTGGAAGTGTGTGAACAGGCCGAGTCTGTAAAATCACACCCTGTCACATCTGTTAACCCTGTCATTACTGTCATACCTCTAAGATCCAGCTCTAATTCTACCACTTTTCTGCTCTCTTTCTCTCCAGGTGTTCGTGCTGGTATGGAGGACTCCAGAGTCGTCATGGCGACAGGCTCTACTCCTCCTGTTTTGGAGTCTGGGGAAGCAGGACCGCCCGGAACCAAAGTCTCATCCCGGCCCCCTCAGGGGGCCAACGGCAGCATGACCCCTGTTAAGGGTTACGCTGCAGCACCAGGTGAGTGTGTTTCACATGTGACTGTTGTGGTTTTAACTGTGACGTGTTAAGCAGTTATGAGAAACATGTCCCCTGTATTTGTCCTGATGATGTATATACTATATAATAGTATATATAATATCTTGTTCCAGTAGTTGATTACAGTGTTGTGTTTCCTCTGTGTGCTGCAGGCTATCCTCCCCAGTCTCCGGTCTCCATCACACCTCACATTCTATCAGGTACATTACACGTCCCTTTCAGACAGCATGTCATCACTATGATTCCACAACTATAGGAGGTAGAAAAATGTGAAAGCTTATTATATTTTTATTATTTAACTCTAGATAGGTGGGTGTATGTGTGTGTGTGTGTGTGTGCCCACCTCGCAGTTCTGATCTAATCCAGTTCCAGTATCTGAATTTGAATATCTGCTACCAATACCACAGCTATGGGATCGCCTTTAATGATTTACAAAAATTGTCAAAAATCAATTGCACTTTTATATAGAAATGAAGAAAGGTGATTTTTCAACATCCTTACCAATTTGCCGAGTTTTCATCTCCCGTTTGTGGACCACTGGTTTTAGGACTGGAAAGTAGTTTTCTTCTTACTTTGCTGAGCTGGAACAGCCATAAACAATACGAACTCTAGGCACTGCTGCAATTGTAGTGGTTGTTGCCAACTTGCTTCAGAACCAGTGTCAGTTGCCTGCCCCCATCTGGAAAGGTTTGTGACATCATATGCAAAAAGACTTTGGAAAGTGGATCGATAGATCGTTATCATTATTCCGATATCAGCTGATACCAATATTGAATTTGATCATCCCCGGCTGTTTTATATAACTTGTATTTATATCTGCAAAAGTGTTACACACACACACACACACACACACACACACAGTATGAAGTTATGGGAAAGGGTGGTGGAAGCTAGGCTAAGAAGGCGTGATGTTCATGAGCAGCAGTATGGTTTCACTTACTAGGGAGGAGTTGTGGTATTGTACGAGGAAGTCAGGAGTGGCAGAGAAGTACGTGAGTGTGGAACAGGATATGTACGAGGGCAGAGTGACAGCAGTGAGGTCTGCATTAGGAGATACTGATGTGTTCAAGGTGATGGTGGGGTTATGCCACGGATCAGCTCTGAGCCCTTTCTTGTCTTTTGTGGTCATGGACAGGTTGACAGAAGAGATCAGACAGGAGTCCCTGTGGACTGTAATGTTTGTGGATGACATTGTGATTTGTAGTGAGAGTAGAGAGAAGGTTGAGGAGACACTGAAGAGAGGGAGATATGCTCTTGAAAGGAGAGGGATGAAGGTCAGTGGGACAGATTACTTGTGCATGAATGAGAGGGAGGAGAGTGGAATGGTAAGGATGCAGGAAGTACAGCTGGTGAAGGAGGTGAAGTCCAACTACTTGAGGTCAACAGTCCAGAGTAACAGGAAGTGTGAAAGAGAGGTAAAGAAGAGAGTCTGGGCTGGGTGGAATGGGTGGAGAAGAGTGGCAGGAGTGATTTGTATCAGGCAGGTACCAGCAAGAGTGAAGGGGAAGGTGTACAAGACAGTAGTGAGACCAGTTACATTGTGTGGTTTGATGGTTTGGAGACAGTGGCAGTGAGGAAAAGACAGCAAGCAAAGCTAGAGATGGCAAAATGTTAAGATTTGCACTGGTGTGACGAGGAGGGAGAGGAACAGGAATGAGTTCATTAGAGGGATAGCTCGAGTTGGACCTTTTGGAGGAAAAGTCAGAGAGGCAAGAGGAGAGACTCTGTGTGTTGGGAGGAGGATGCTGAGGAGAGACTCTGTGTGTTGGGAGGAGGATGTTGAGGAGAGACTGAGTGTGTTGGGAGGAGGATGTTGAGGAGAGACTGAGTGCGTTGGGAGG
>JBBPCY010009739.1:0-15635 GCA_037974405.1 Brachyalestes nurse
GGGTCTGAGTACTGTGACAACACCGCCCCCAGTCCTAACTCTGAGGCATCAACCTCCACTACAAAAGATTTTGAGGGATCGGGGTGACACAATACTGGAGCTGAAGTGAATAGGCTCTCTAGTGTTGCAAAAGCCTTTCGAGCGCCAGGTGTCATTAGAAGGCGTTTGGGCTTGCCTTTTAACAGACTGGTCTGCGGTGCTGCCACAGTACTGAACCCCTTAATGAACCGGCGATAAAAATTGGCGAAGCTGAGGAACCTCTGCAGTTCTTTAATGGTGGTAGGCTCGGCCCATTCAGTGACTACCCTGACTTTATCACTCTCCATCGCCACTTTCCCTGGCCTGATCCGGTACCCCAGAAATGAGAGCTCCGTGGTGTGAAACTCGCATTTTTCCGCTTTGACGTACAACTCGTTTTGGAGCAGACGACGTAAGACGGTGCGAACATGAACGATGTGTTCCTTCAGGTTTTTTGAATAGATGAGTATGTCATCTAAATACACTATTACAAAACGTTATAAAAAGTCCCGAAGGACATCATTCATGAAGGCTTGGAAGAAAGCCAGCGCTGACGGCAAGCCGTACGGCATTACCAAATAATAGTAATGGCCGCTTGTTCTTCCATTCGTCGCCTGCACGTATACGGTCTAGATTATATGCGCTTCTCAAGTCTAGTTTGGTGAATACGTTGGCACCACGGAGCTGCTCAATAGCCAGAGTGATGAGAGGGAGCTGGTGCGTGTACCGGACCATGACTGCATTTAAGCCCCTGTAATCTATGCAGGGTCTCAAACCCCCATCCTTCTTTTCCATAAAAAAAAGGGGACCGGGATCACACTATATACCCCTACCGGAGAGCCTCAGTGATATACTCCTCCATCACTTCTGTTTCTTTTAACGACAGAGAGTATATTCGCGAGCAAGGTGGTTCTTTCCCCGGCAGAAGGTCTATAGCGCAATCCCACGGGCGGTGCGGAGGGAGCCGCGCAGCTTTAGACGCACTAAACACCTCTGCTAGATCGCGGTACTGCGGGGGGCTCCACTGGGAGCCCAAAGGACGCGACCATTGCATAACATACGCGACCATTGCATGGACATAAAGTTGCCGGCTGACTCCAAATCTATAAGGGCAGAAACACATAAAACATTGTTAGTAGCTGACACTTGAACAGGCAACACATATTGTCGGTTATTCGTAGCATGGTGATGCATTGAAGGCCCAACCTTAGCTGGTAGGTGAGGACATGCTGCCAGAAAGTGTCCTTTCCCCCCACAGTACATACACAGATTTCCCAGTTTTCTTTTTTTGACGTTCCTGGGGGGTGAGAGCGTGTCGCCCCAATTCCATGGGTTCAGGCAGAGGGTCCTCTTGAATCGTGGAAAGGCCTGGTGGTGTGGGTTCAGCGTTTCCGGCCCGTGGACCTCGGGTACGAGCCCCCATCCTCTTAGCACGCCGGTGTTGGTCCAGCCGAATGGCGAGCTGGATCAGTTGATCCAATGACAGCCCTTCGTCCCGACAGGCTATCTACACTTGCAGTTCCTGGCTCAGACCCTTCCTAAACACAGCTATCAGGGCCGGCTCATTCCACCCGCTTTCTGCAGCTAAAACTCAGAAATTCACAGAGTAGTCCGCCACGGAATCCACGCCCTGTCTTAGCTGCAGGAGACAGGCGCTGCAGGACCGGCCATGATCAGAGTGGTCGAATGCAGCCTTGAACTTTGCCCTGAACTCTTGGTAATTGGGAGCATTGCCCCAGCTGGAAAAAACGACCCTCCCGGGAAGTTGGCCAATGGTAAGGGTGTTCAACATCAATGGCAATCTTGTCTCAGAATTTGGATCAAAATGCTAGGGCGTCCCCCTCGTCCGAATGACGTGAGAAATGGATGAGGGCTACCCATTCATGGACGGAATGGGCCAAAGAAGCGAATCCAACTCCGCCTTAGCAGCCTCAACATTGGCACATTGACCGGACGAAGTCGTGATTTAGCCGACACCCTCAAGACCCGCCACATCGACATCGCGTGCATTCAGGAAACTAAGTGGAAAGGAGCAAAGGCCAGAGACATCAGCGACGGCTACAAGCTATTCTACAACGGAGATCAACCCCAAAATGGTGTGGGGATTGTGGTATGTGAGAAATTATGAGACAGTGTGGTCGAAGTGGCCCACGCATCGGACCGCCTCATGTCGATCAAGATCGACACTGGCGACACCACCCTATGCATCGTCTCCTGCTATGCCCCGCAAACCAACTGTCGGGATAATGAGAAAGACGAATTCTGGGAGAGCCTAGACACCCACCTACGGTCACTCAGCTTGGAAGAACACGTGGTTGTTGGTGGTGACCTCAACGGACATGTTGGTGAAGGAAGAGAAGGATCCGAATGATTCCATGGCGGCCAAGGCTTTGGAACACGAACACGATGATGGCAGCCGCGTACTGGACTGCGCAGAGGCGCATGACCTCACAGTGGCCAATACTTTCTTCAAGAAGAAATCGGCGCACCTGATCACATATGCAAGTGGTGGCCGAGAAACCCAAATCGACTACTGGCTTGTTCGAAGGCGTCGCCTCAGCCTAGTCACAGACGTCAAAGTGATCCCATCGACCAACATCGGCTATTAGTCATGGACCTCCACCTCGACCTTGGTCAGCGGCGAAGAGAGAAGACCACAGCAACGGAGAAGATAAAATGGTGGCGGCTCCCTGAACACAAGAATCAATTCGTCGAATCCCTTGGAGCCCTGGATGAGGACGTGGACCCTCACCAGCCAATGGAGGCCGCTTGGAACCTCCTGGCAAATCGGATTCATGACACCGTACTGGCCACCCTTGGGAAAACGAAGCCTGGCAGACGATACATCGACAAACAGATTTGGTGGTGGAACGAAGAAGTGCAAAAGGCTGTGAGAGAGAAGAAGCAGGCACTCCGGGAATGGCATCGAACCAATGATGACAGCAACCGCCAGCAGTACAGGGCCCTCAAGTACAGGGCCCTCAACGGGCAGTTGCAAAAGCGCGATCGGCTCACTACGACCGCCTATATGAAGAACTGGACACTCCAAGAGGAGCCAATAAGATCTATCGCCTGGCGAGCACGCGTCACCGCTCAATGCAGGACATTGGTCAAGTCAAGCACATCAAGGACGACCAACACCAAGTCATCCGAGACCCAGCCGCAATGCTCCAGCAGTGGAGCGATTACTTCTCAAGGATCAACAATGAAGAGTTTCCTCACCCACCGATACACAGCGCTGACCCTGTCCCTGGACCCGTCCCACCAATCACCACAGCAGAAGTGGCAGCCGCCAACAAGAAAATGAAGAATGGAAAGGCTCCTGGCCCCGACGACATCCCGGCCGAAGCCTGGAAACTTACTCCGCACCCTTTTCAACAAGATCGTAGCCCCTGCAGTATGGTCGAACAGCGTAACAGTGCCAATCTGGAAAGGCAAAGGCGATGTGGCTGAGTGCTCCAATTATCGCCCAATTCGACTCCTCTGCCACACTAGGAAGATTTTCGAACAGGTATTGGATGCCCGCATCCGGCAGCTTGTCACCATCACGCCCAACCAATGCGGCTTTGTCAAAGGCTGTGGCACAACTGACAATATCCATGCTGCGAGGCTACTTGTGGAGAAGAATCGGGAAAAGAACAAGACCGTTCACATGTCGTTCCTGGACCTGGAGAAGGCTTTCGATCGTGTGCCACACGACCTTATCAGGCACGCTTTACGATCCCATGAAACCTGAAACCTACGTCGGCTGGGTCAAGCTTTTCTACACCAACGTCAGCAGCACTGTCTGTTGTCCAGTTGGAACCTCCCCACCCTTCGCCATCAATGTCGACGTGCACCAAGGATCTGCACTATCGCCACTCCTGTTCATCCTCAGCACGGACACAGCAACGGCCGACCTGCAAACACCTCACCCATGGACTCTCCTGTACGCGGACGATGTCCTCATGGCGAGCGAAACCAGGGAGGAATTGCAACATCAAACGAAGCACTGGAAGACCTGCCTGGATGACAATGGCATGCAGCTTAACATCAAAAAGACCGAATATATGGAATGTGGCCACCAAACCGATGGCACGATCAGCATCGACGGCAAAGACCTAAAGAAAAGCACTGAGTTCAAGTATCTTGGCTCCGTGATCGGCAGCGACGGCGAACTGCTCCCTGACGTACGAGCGCGTGTCAATGCGGCGTGGGCAAAATGGAGGCAAGTCACCGGCGTCCTGTGTGATTGACGCATGCCAGTTCGCTTGAAGGCCAAAATCTACAAAACCGTAGTTCGCCCCGTTGCCCTGTACGGATCGGAGTGCTGGCCAGCAACCACGAAGCACGAACAAGCCCTTCACTCCATGGAAATGGACCCTTGGCCCCACTCGATGGGACCAAGTCATGAACACCGACATCAGAAACCGCATGGGAATCGCACCGATCACGGAAAAGATGAGAGAAGCTCGGCTGCGGTGGTATGGTCACGTGGTTAGTAGCGAAGAGAATTCAGTCGCCCGGATGGCCCTCCGCCTCAGCCCCCAAGGCAAACAGCCACAAGGAAGACCAAAGAAAAGATGGATGGGAAAAGAAGACATGAAGATCGTCGGCGCAGCACCAAAAGGACGCCTTAGACTGACCCAAGTGGAGACGCCTTTGCAAGAAAGCGGACCCTGCAACTGCGCGGGATTAATAACGCTAAGAGGAAGAAGTCTTGACTACTCTCTGCAGTCTCTTCCAGTCCGACTCTGTGCAGTGGGAGAACCATACTGAGATACAGTAAGTCAGTATACTGTCTATGGTGGAGTGTGTAGAAGGTCACTAGCAGCTTCTCGCTGATGTTGTTCTTCCTGAGCATTCTCAGAAAGTGCAGACACTAATGTTACGGAAAGGTCGGCAGAGATTGTGGTGCCCAGGAAGGTCAGGGTGTGCACCCTCACCACACAGTCACCCTTGATGTTGGTGGGGGTTGCATCTTCCCTGTGCATCCTAAAGTCCAGGATGATCTCTAGTTGTTTTTAGTGTTCAGAGCCAGACTGTTTGCCGAGCACCACTACCAGCCTCAGGACCTCGTCCCTATATGCAGACTCATCCCCACTGGAGATCAGCCCCACCAGTGTTGTGTCATCAGCAAACTTAGTGTTGCTGATGTGGGCAGGTCTGCTCAGCACACACCCTTGTGGGGAGCCTGTGTTCAGTGTCTGGCTGGAGGAGAGTCTTATTGTCTGGGGTCGGTTTGTGAGAAAGTCCTTGATCCAGGAGCAGGTGAGTTGTGGGATTCCCAGGTCAGAAACTTAGCTGACCAAGACGTCAGGGATGATGGTGTTAAAGGCCGAGCTGAAATTGATGAAAAGCATTCTAACATAGCTTTCCCGATGCTCCTGATGGCTCAACGTGGTGTGAAGGGCGATGGCTATGGCGTCCTTGGATGACCTGTTTGGTCTATAGGCAAATGGTGGGGGTCAAAGGAGGGAGGGAGGCAAGCTTTGATGTGGTTTAGGACTAGCCGCTCAAGGCACTTAGAGATGATGGGTGTGAGTGCATCTGGGCAGTAGTCATTTAGACTATTTTTGGCTGACATTTTGAGTATTGGGATGATGGTGGCAGACTTCAGACAGGCTGGGATAATGGCCTGTGTCAGTTACAGATTAAAAACTGTGGTGAAAATTTGTGAGAGCTGGTCTGCACAGGCTCTGAGTACCTTCTCCGGGACTCTATCCGGTCTGTCTGCTTTCCTGGGGTTCACCCTGCTGAGCATCCGTTTTTTTTCTTGATTGCTCTTTTCAGAACCCATGACACAGCCATCAAATCAGGTGACAAGGCTGCCCTGAGAACAGCAATGGCCAACCTGTCCCGGGCCATCCAGAAAATCCAGAAAATCCACAGCCACTTCAAGGACACTGGGGATGTACGCCGCATGTGGCAGGGCATCCAGGCCATCATAATCTATATGCCTGTGATGGTGATGCCTCTCTTCCAGATGCGCTGAACTACTTCTATGCACAGTTTGAAGCCCAAAATGACATGGCAGTGAGGAAGTCCATCCCACCTCCCAATGACCAGGTACTCTGTCTTACCATGGGTGATGTGAGTAAAACTCTGCTCCGGGTCAACCCACGGAAAACTGCTAGTCCAGACAACATTCCTGGTTGTGTGCTCAGAGGATGTGCAGAACAGCTGGCAGATGTTCTCACAGACATCTTCAACACCTCTCTGAGCACCACCGTTGTTCAAATGTGCCTTAAAGCCATCACCACATCCCCATGCCAAAGAAGTTGTCAGTGTCCTGCCTGACTATCGTCCCATTGCTCTCACAACCATCATTATGAAGTGCTTCGAAAGGCTTGTCATGAGACACATCAAGTCACAACTGCCACCCTCACTGGACCCCCTGCAGTTTGCATACCGTCCCTCATACTAATTCAATCATTTTAAATAGAAAAATGACATAAAATGACACATTTTTAAATCCTGAAATGTAACTAATAAGTGAAAGCAATCTTGCCATTTTTCATCAAAAATTTAGTTTAACTAAGAATTGTAAATCAAAATCAATGATCATATGATAGCGCTCAATATTTTAGACACAAATCAGCAAACATTAAATTTTAAGAAAAGAATATATCAAAATGTAGGTGTGACGGGGTTCAGACTAGCATAACAGTGCTGAAGATGGTAATGGGGTTGAAGAGACAAATACAGCTTTACATATAAACAGTTGTTTACTCTCAAATTCAATGTATAGGACTTTCCATTAGCATTATATCTCACTTTGTAACCATAGGAAGGACACCAGATACAAATTGCAGTAGAATTAAGATTTATTAATCTAAAGAAAAAGCAACCACAACAGCATATTAACAACTAACAAACATTGTAAAGTGAATTGCTCAAATGTAACATAATGTGTGTGTGTGTGTCTAGGCATAAGAGAGCCTCATGAGGTGTGCTAAAAGTCACCTTATCCTTGCTCAGATAACATACAATTAAACTTGATGAACTGTATTTTTTTATAATTCTCCCTGTCGTGACTTTGGCAATCAGCTGCCTTTCTCTGTCCTTGGTGGCTTTTTTGTATTTATTCCTAATATCTTCAATGAGTGATTCATGGAAAAGTAAGGTTTTTTTTATTTGGGGGTTAACCGGGCAATTTGAAGTGAGTCGTGTTATTTTCGACTGTGGTGAATCCGAAGATTTCTTTGAACGTTGGCACCTTTTTTTGTATTTTTCTTTGCTTTTTCTTTCTTTTTCAAGTTTTTCCTGGAGTTCCGCTATTTGCCTCTTGAGCTTATTTTTTTCTCTTCTGTCCTTTTTCTGAGCCACCAGACGTTGCCTACAAAACAAAACAATAAAAGTTGATTTGGGTGTGGAAAGTTATGCCTTTTTCCTCCTGCCCTCCCTGTTTCTAAAATGACATTGTGAAAAATGACATAAAATGACATTTTCACTGTAACACAACTACCCACTGCCCTAACCTTGAAGATCTTGGCTGTGAAGGCTGCTCTGGGTGATCTCCCTGATCAGGACTCTGTGGAGGAGTGCTCAAGTTCTTGAGCACTTCTTTCCTCTCCTTGCTCCTATGGTAAGCTGCTCTCCACATTTTTCTTTTCTTACGCTGTTCTCTTTTACTCAGTTCATTAATTGCTTTCTTCTTCCCTGCCTCTACATTCTTTCTCCATCTCTCACGCTCACTCTGCAGGTATCTCTCCCTTCTTTCAGGATCAGCTTTAAGGCGTTCCCTATACTTCCTTTGCCTTTCTGCTGCTGTTGTTGGTGCCATCTTACTCGCATTCTTAACATGGAACATAAATCACATTCAGCATGCATGCAGTATAAGAATGTTGATTGAATATAATGATAATTAATTTAAATAATTGGATAACTTAACAACCAAAGTATTAAAATCTCAACCCCATCACAATCTCACAACCCCGTTACAATCAAAAACATAACGGGGTTGAGTGTGACGGGGTTGAGATTTTTGCACAAAATGGCCGCTGTTCAATGTAGTAAATACCAGCCAGAGATCACATGGCATGCATGAAATTCAAAATCACCATATATTTATGAAATAACAAAAAACATTTCATAAGTAATAGTTTTCTATCTTTTTTTCATGTTACGGTGTTGAGTCATTGAGTTTGACGACCACAATATCACAAGATAAATGACTAAAATAAAGGAAAAGATGGGAGCAACTTGCCTGTCTCTGTGGTCCTGTTGTCCAAAAGGCTTCAGTGATGTCACTTCCTGATGTATATGGAATTCTGGATCACACCATTGTATTTATGGGGGTGGGATCATTCGTGTAACGGGGTTGAGGGGTTACTCAGGTACAGAAATAATTGTGATTTTAATGAATAATTAACAATTAAATTTGAAAAAAAGAAACATTACCAGCAAAAGAGCACAAATAGATGTTTAGGTTGATATCAAAATTTACTGACTTTTTAAATAGTTTTATTTGGTATTTTCAAAGTAAACTTTCATCAAGGACATGAGGGACATGACAAAATAGGTGGTGTCAAATGAAAAAACTGTATTATTTCTCAGAAAGATTTTTATAGTGTAAAATTTTTTTACACTATATTAAAGAGTGCATTTCAATATATATGTAAAGCTGTTTAAATATAAAGTTTGGTGACCCAATAGATGAAATACACCATAAGAGGTGAGAGGGACTCAAATTGTGCCATTTTCATGGAATGACTCACCAACTGAAATATCCCATTTGTACCCTTCGCTTAGCACTTGGCTACAGCACCTTTGGCAGTGTGGCAAAATAACAAACTGAATATTTGATTTAAATCCACTGCACCTCAGATCATGAATCATAGATATATGATCATTGCTTCAATATATTTTATTTACATTAACAATAAAGAGGAAATTACCTCTGGTAAACTTAATAAAATAAAGGTCTTTCCCTCTATCCTGACTAGTCTCCCAGTCCCTGTCACAGCAAAACATCCCCACAGCAGGATGCTGCCACCACTGTGTTTGACTGTAGGGATGGTATTAATTAGATTATGCTCAGTACCTGCTTTCCTCCATGCATGTCGTTGGGTATTGTGGCCAAATGGTTCAGTCTTTGTTTCATCAGACCAGAGGATTTTGTTAATCATAGTCAGAGAGTCATTAAGGTGCTGTTTGGCAAACTCCCAGTGGGCGCTCGTATGCTTTTTAGTAAGAAAGGCCCTTCGTCTGGCCAATCTATAAGGCCTGACTGGTTTAGTGCTGCACTGGTGGTTCTTCTTCTGTACACTTTTCATATGTGCACAAAAGATTTCTGAATCTCACTCAGAGTGACCATTGGATTCCTGGCAAATTGCCTGAACAAGGCCCTTCGTCCCCTATCACTCAATTGGGTGGCCAGATCTAGGAAGACTGTTGGTGGTTCCATATCTCTTTCATTTGAGAATAATACTGTGCTCTTGGGAACATTTACTGCTGCAGAAAGAAAGTCTGCTGACAATTCTCTGGACCTCATGGCTTGGTTTTGACTGTGCCGTTCCCCATCAACTGTGAGATTTTATATAGGCAGGTGTGTGCTTTTCTTAATTATGTCCAATAAATGCAGTTCGGAACTGATGGAGTCCAATCAAGTGTCTGAATGGCAAGGATCTGAATACTTATGGAACTGGGATATTTCAGTTTTCTATTTTTAATAAATTAACAAACACTGAAAACACCTGTTTTTGCTTTGTCATTGTGCAGTATTGTGTGCGGACTGTATGCACTGTCTATTGTGTGCAGACAGTGCAACAGTATATCTGAATTAAAGGAATTATTTTGCCAGATCTTGGTCTTAGTGTAGAACAGACCAGAAATGTAATTAGAACACATTTGTGTGTGTGTGTGTGTGTGTGTGTGTGTGTATACATTTTACGTGTAAAATGTCAACAGATCTATATTCACCATATAGCTTAATATATTAATATATCTTAGTTAACATCTTTGTTTAAACCTTCTTTGTGTGCACATGCATGTGTTTTTTTGCATTTATGTATTTTTTTCCTTGGAATCACATTGTATATAGGGCAACTCAGGAAGTTGCATTGTACTGAATTGCAAAGCTGAGTGACACAGAAAAAAAAACATACCACAAGGTTAGTATTGCTTCATCAATGAAAGTTTTCAGTGGTGTCCATGTACACAATCCTGAATATCTAACTATTAGTCGGTTTGTGTTGCTGAACCCCTTTCACTCATGGATTATGTCATCAGACAGGTGAGTTTTTGCAAAATGTTTTCACTAATGTTTTTTTCTCTTATTGAGAATCACTAAAATGTAAATAATAAACAATTCTGGTTTAATGAGCCACAAACTTGCTTTAATAAAATGCAGATATGAGCAAGTTTTGACCTGATCAATATTAACCCATAAAAATATGAGAATTACTGTGCTTTAATGGCATTACACTGATACAACTAGTAACATCATTGCAACACTGTGGAGAGTGCAAATCATGTTTTGTTTGTTCTCTAAGTAAAAATAATGTAGGATCAAAGATTCTGATCCACGCAAGAAATTATCATTTGATTCAAGATTCTTTAATTTTTAAATGCATTATCATACAAGCAGAAGACAGAGAACTGTGCAAGAAAGAAACTCTTCCTTTGAGCAGACCTGCAGCATGTCACCTTGACAGAGGGGGGTTTTATGACCCCAGTGTAGCCACTTAGATTCCAGAAGGACACCAGGTTTTGTTTATCAAGATTTCCCTCTTCATGAACCCTGCCAGAGACACATACCCTCATGCATTCCTTTCAACCTGATGAGAAAAGCTATGCTTAGAAGTTTTTTCTTTTCTGTTATGATAAAATATATCATGCATTATATCATGTTTAGTCTAAAAATAATCAGTGAGTCATAATATCCATGTGTATATTATCATTTTCACTTCAAGAAGTGTCCTTGGTCTACTAGATACAATGTTCTGATTTTCTGAAGTTGAAGTCAGGCTGAAGGAGAGTCATAAAACCAGCCATGTGCTCAGGCACAGCCAAAGAATACAAAGACATTTGATTTAAACTTGATTTGACTCAAAACTTCAGGATTTAAGTGTTTGCAAGAATTCAGAATTGGTTGATTACAAAAAGAAAACTTAGAATAATAATTATTTTGGAGTGTTTATTGAATGATTGTGAAGAATTAGACTGTGTATGATAATTATGACATAGTTGGTAAACCTTGTTATTTTAGTATATCGTGTTTGGTGTCTGCGTGGCCGTCGGATAGCAACAGAACCAAAAGTGCAGGTTCCAGTGCCCAGTTATTAACGGTACGAGAGTTATGAACTTTATTTCTGTCAATGAGAAGTTCCACATATAGCAGAGTCGTAAAGTGGCTTCTTCATCTTTATATTTATTTCCTAACTTTGCCAACTTTTTACATACTATTAAGGTTTCTACAGGATTCATATAAGAACCTTATTTACTGTTACAATTGCTTGACCATTGCTTAATGATTATACAGAGCAGCAAACATGTCTTAGTAGTTTTATTGTATTAGATTGAAGATTCGAGATTCTTTATTTGTCACATGCATAGTCATACAAGTACAACACGCAGTGAAATGTATCCTGAACCGCTCCTTTAGACCATGCAAACACTAAAGACAATAAGTAAATTTTAAACAGGAGAGCATTGAATTTGAGACACAAAATAAGGAGATATGTAAGTCTAATGTAAGTACAATTTAAACATTTTAAACATAATCTGAAATGAAACAGACAAGGAGCACCACCTTAAGATGCAAGTCTAATGTAAGTACAGTTTAAATTTTTAAACAATCTTTAAAAATTCGAAAACATCTAAATAATGAAATAATAGACAAGGAGCACCACCTTAACAAGAGTTAAGGATATAAATGTAGCTACAGTAATCCCTCACTTTTCACGGGGGTTATGTTCCAAGAGCAGCCGCATTAAGTGGAAAAACCGTGTTGAGTTTTGGTAAAAAAAAAAAAAAGCCAAAAAATAGCTATTTTTATAGTGTAAACCCTAAATATGCCCTAAAATATGCTCCCAGAACTCAGTTTAATGCATTGCACTTAAAGAAAATATAAAGTTAAACCCATATTTGCCACTCAATTTAATTTACAGTAATAAAAATGCAGTGCTTTACACAAGAGATCCCTTAAACACCGTTAGCAGTTAACATTAGCACACACCCTCAGAGACAGAGCAGTCAAAAGCAGGCAGGCACAGACTTTCTCTCTCCCTTTCGCTTTCCCTCTCTCTCTCTTTCTCTCTCAGAAGGCTTTAATTACATTTTAAACTCAGTTTAATGCTTTACCCTTAAAGAAAATGTAAATGTAAAGCCGTATTCGCCTCTTTTCAAGGTGAACCCGTCTTTTAATTTAAATTCCCTGCCGAGATATGCAGCTCGGAAGCGTGACAGAAGTACTGGGACACCGTTTTCGAACAATAAAACCTGATCTACTCGTACTAAAAATACAAATTAAGGCTCGTTGGAAAGATCTCAAGATCTACCGAACTGTGGAGTTTGACGTGTCTGAGTGCTTTCCCCGCCAAGATATGCAACTCGGAAGGTCTCTTTGTGCAAAAACATCCAGAAAAAATATATTAATTGCCACAAATAAGCAAAAAAGGGCGATGGATATTTGCAGTTTCCGCGTTATTGTGGGGATTTCAGCATAAAACTATGAGTTCGGTTCTTAAGAAAAATCTGCGTGTGACTGGATCCGCGAGTCCTGATCCGCATAAAACTGGGGGGTTACTGTATAGGCTAAAAAACATGTAATTACATTTAATGTAAATGTAACATGTAAATATATTTAAGATTTAACATGTAATCATATTAATGTAGCAGCAGTGTGTACAATGAGCAAATGGAACATTTAAAGTGCATCGTGCTATGCTAGCACAGCCATGTAGTAACAATACAAGCAGAGTGATGTAAACAGGACCAGCGTAATATAAGCATTGGTGTAGCAACATGTACAGTGTAGCAGCGTGATGAAATAATAGATCAGATATGGTATGAAGTATTGCAGTTCTTAGTATGGAAATAAATATGTTATGTGTCCCTTATGGTAATTATATGGTGTGCATGGGGGGAGTGGGGGCATGTTCTGGTTCAGGACACGGATGGCCTGAGGATAGAAACTCCTCCTGAGTCTCTCCATTTTGGCCCTGATGGTGCGGAACATTCTGTCTGATTGCAGAAGTTGAAACTGTCCGTTACTGGGGTGGGATGAGACCTTTAGTATCCGAACTGCTTTGGACCAACATCTCCTGGTGAAAATATCCTGCAGGGAAAACAGAACAGACCTGCAGCAGCGTTCTGCTGCACGGATCACTCTCTGAAGAGCTATATGGTCCTGAACACAGCTATTCCCATACCAGGATGTGATGTTCTGTGAGGATGCTCTCTACAGCGCCTGAATAGAAAGTCCTGAGGATCACTGAAGAGACCCTGAACTTCCTCAGTTGTCGGAGGTGGTACAGGCACTGCCTAGCCTTTTTGGACTGGATCTGGATGTGAGCAGTTCATGTCAGGACTGAGGAAATGTGGACACCGAGATACTTAAAGGACAGCACCCTCTCCACTGGAGCTCCGTTGATGAGGGGCTCGTGGTCTCGCTGCTGTCCCCTTCTGAAGTCCACCACCAGCTCATTGGTCTTGGTGACGTTCAGCTGGAGGTAGTTGTCCTGACACCAGGATGCCAGGTTCTTCACCTCGTCCATGTAGGCTGTCTCATCGTTGTGATGAGGCCCAACACCACTTTTGGGTAGTGATATGCTGTATAATTATTTTACTGTCTTCGTATAATATTCCTGGAGTTTCCTCTTGGCTAGTTTCAGCTAAACTACCCAGCAGCTTGCCTTTACATTTTTACTCCAACAACATTTCAGTCAGAAGAGGGTATGTGTCTCTGGCAAATATATCTTCAAACAGATGTTTGTGTCATAATCTAACCAAGACTAGCAATCTTATTTTTAGCCTAAAAAGTCTTCTTTACCTTATTTTGAAAATAATATACTATATAAGTGCAGATTTGTAAGATTATTTAGTTTGTTTTAAGATATTTTTTCCTATTTCAAGAAATCTCAGACTAGAAACAAGTGAAATTATCTGCCAGTGCAGTAAGATATTTTTACTTGGTAAGATTTCTTGAAATAGCAAAAAAAATCTTAAAACTAAATAATCGTACAAATCCGCTCTTATATAGTATATTATTCTCAAAACAAGATCAAGAAGACTTTAGACTAGAAATAATCAGAAATTTTTGCAGTGTATTTACAGGTCTAATCAAATAACGAACACAGAAAACCATGCAATCCCCGACTCTAAACCAAACCACGAAACACAGACCACAACAAAAGAAAACAAGGGAATCATAAAACACAAGACCCGTGCTCCTCAAAGAAACGAAAAACCAGTAATGAGGAAAAAGCTTCAAGGCTAGGCAACATGGACACTGGTCGTCAGCACAGACCATGCATGACTGTGGGTTCAAAACAGAGGAACACAGACCTGTAAAACAGAAAGGGGAAAACAAGGACGTGAAAACAAGCATCAGATACAACATACACCACTTGAAGACAAAATAGACAAATACAGATTCAAAGACACTGTGACCGGCTGGGGTTTATATAAGGGAAGCAAACGAGACACAGGTGAAACTAACGAGGAACAAGAGGCAGGTGAAACTAATAGACAGGGACGCGATACAAACGGGTTATGAACACTAGGTAGGGGACAAGGGAACCAAACATAAACAAATATAGGGACAAAGGGAAAACAAAAGGGAGAAAGGGAGTACAGGAGGTAAGAAAGAAAAGAACTAATATTCAGTAGACGGGAACGGGTTCTACGTGGCGGGGATGAGGTGGCCGTCACAGAGAGGTTCCATGTATCACTTACAATGTATCACGTACTAGCTACACCTTGTTACTGTGCACAAAATGCTGATAATCAAAAACAGGGGTAAACACCAGATGTGTCTATTTTACAGTAACTTTTTATTTTTGAAATATTTCCACATTAAATTATGAAGTGCTAAGCCTTAATGCTGCATGTTGGAATATTGTTGTTTGTTGTTTAGTCATACAAACACCTGAACTGCCCGAATTAGGTATTTTATAAAATATCTTTTACAAATATATACAAGCAAAATGATCACAATTTTCCCGGCATATCACTGTATTTTGATTACAAACACACACTTTGTTCTTTTTGAGGCTTTTACCAGCATTAACCAGCAAAACCCAGTTTAGGCCATAATTCATGCTTTAATTAAAGTAATTAAACCCACCACATCTCCGCTTGACCCTCTCCCATCAAGTACACTCCAGATGATCGCACCAGAGCTCATCCAGCACATCTCTTACGTAATCAACGGCTCCTTGATGACTGGCCATGTACCATCTGCTTTCAAGTCGGCTGTGGTCACACCTATTCTGAAGAAACCATCACTTGACTCTTCAGATGTCAACAATTACAGACCGGTATCCCTTCTTTCATTTCTTTCCAAAATCTTGGAACGTGCAGTTTATAACCAAATCAACTTGTTTCTCTCTCAAAACAGTCTCCTGGACCCCCACCAATCCGGGTTTAAGAAGGCACACTCCACAGAAACTGCTCTACTCGCTGTCTCCGAA
>JBBPCY010009759.1:0-15633 GCA_037974405.1 Brachyalestes nurse
ATAATAATAATAATAATAATAATAATTATTATTATTATTATTATTATTATTATTATTATTATTATTATTATTAATAACTTTATAATACAATGTCATTTATCCTGGTGGAATTTCTTTCTGGGTTTTTTTGAGGAAATCAAAATAGTATATGTTTACAAGTTACAGTCATTTTGTAGTGTTACTAATAACAAAAGACAGCAAAGTAATGATCCCTGTGTGCTGATGAAGCTCCTGTCCTGGGAGTAGAATACGGCTGGGGGGAAAAACAAATAAATTAATTGGCAGACGGCACGCGAGTACAAATTATTATCCAATCCTCGCACTGGAAACGGAATCCTACTAGCCAATCCCTGGACAGAAGATGGGACACTGTTAGCCAATCCCTGGACAGAAGTTCGAACCCTATTAGCCAATCATAGCGCAGAAGGAGGACCCTATTAGCCAATCACAGCACCATACTGCTGAGCAACAAGTGCAGCGATGCTGACCAATAGCGTGGCGTCTCTCGCTGCTATGGCAGTGGACGGGTCTCAGAGTCGCTGTTGGAGAAGAAACGAACTTTTCTCCTTTTGGGGCACAAAAACTGGCTGAATTTCTGCCTTTTTCTTAATGAAATCGATGCTGGGATAACCTAACAGATAAACAGGGCTCTTATATGCGTATTCGACGACTTTTTTAATATTGGTAATGTTATTTTAGACTCGAAAATGTAGCTCCGTCTTCATCCGTTCTTCTCGATTTTCCTCGGACCTTTTGAACTGAAGGATCTCACCGTTCAATGGCTCAGAGGGGAGAGAGAGAAGAAGCTTCGCAGTCGGTGTGAAGAGACTCATTTATACACCAGAAAAAGTATGAGAAAGGTAAAGCTGGAGTGTGTCTGCTCTGGAGTGCTGAGAGCTGCTTAAACGGGTGAACAGGGTTCAGGTGTAAATAATGCTGGTTGTAAAGTGGTTAAGAAGGTTTTGGGTGCCTGTAGAGAAGAGGAGAGGAGGGGGTATCTTCCAAGTAAGGGCTGCTTTGTGTGTGTGTGTGTGTGTGTGTGTGTGTGTGTGTCACTGCCCCAAAAGCTCCTTTGGTTGTTATAGAGATGGGCTGTCAGACCCCAGGAGCATGTGGGGGTTGGTAAGGAGACACATTATAAATTAAAATCTTAAATTTTTATTATATATATATATATGTTTCAAGCAAGGGTTGGTTTGTGTGTGCACGCGTGTCTGTATGTGTATATAAGAAGTATATATTTATTTATTGGCCAGTGCATAAAGACAGGTATATTATATTTTGTGACAATGACATAATATATTATGACAATTATGTAATAAGAGCGCATTGTACATTAAAAGCTTTTTATATCTCATTTAAACATATATGTCCTTAATTAAGTTTTACTATTTTTATTTGCAAGAACAGATCCCAAGCAATATACTTTTTATGTTTTACACCTCATACCCTGAAACTGGTTTCTGTTAAGTTGTATATAATGTATATAATGTACAGTTGTGTGTGTGTGTGTGTGTGTGTGTGTGTGTGTGTGTGTGTTGCTGCCCCAAAAAAACCCTTTGGTTGTTATAGTGGTGGGTTGTCAGACCCCAGGAGCTTGTGGAGGGCAGCGGATGAAGTCAGCTGTAAGGAGACACATAATAAATTAAAATCTCATTGATTTTATTTATTTAAAAAAACAAAAGCTTTTTTTGTGATCAAACCTAGCCTTTATTAGCATCAGATATGGTCCCTTATGTCCATTTCTTTTCTGTGTGTCTTTTTAATTCTAGCAAATGCTGAAAAACAGGCTGAATCCCAAGATGGGACACTTGGTGCCCTGTTTGTATATTAAAGCCATAATTTTATCTTTTTATGACCTGTGCAGTTTTACTCTTAAGTGCCATTTGGTGTTCACCATACACTGCATGTGACTGGACTTTGAACTTTTAGGCTGTATTCTGCACCTGGTGAGTGAAGAGTGGAAGGTTTAGCATTTTTGCTGCTTCTGAGATGTCAGGCTTCATGACTGTAAACATGTTTAGGAGGAAATCTATGCCCTTCATATTAAGTATTACAATCAAAAATGTAAAGTTCCTTTTCAGGAGCCCCCCACCTCCGCTACCACTGTAGAACTTTTGAAAACAGTTAATTCTGCTGAATCAGATCCATGCATGGATAGTGGGACCTCCCCCTCTATACTTAAGAGAAGGGGCTGCCTCATCCAAGGACAGTTATAGTGAGGAATTTTATTTGCACTCTGTGCCTCCTTCGAGCAGACAGCCATAACTTAAGGCTAGCCTTTTCACTCCCACTCGCTTCTGAACCGCCCTGTTACCACACACATCCACATTCCTGTAGCAGGCTTGTTTGTTGGAAAGTGACAGTAAGTTTGACACTATGTACTGTTTTGAATTCTGTTTTTTTTTTTACCCCAGCAGTGCCAAAACAAAATGATTTATGAAGGTTTATTGAAACTACACCTGCTTGGCTGTATATATAGGCCATGCAAATAGATCCAGTTTGTCTGCCTGTTGCACCGATGACCCAACTCTGCTCTATTACCACATTGGAGGTACTTCCCCTTAGTTGTTTAAAACTAGTAAGTCCTTTGTCAGCGATTGTGTTCAGACAGGTTTTGTTTCTAGCTGCAGGTCAGAAGGAGACCACCCTTGTTCAGAGTGTGTGTAAGTGAATGGCACTGTTTCTAAGCTTCCCACTCCTGCAGGAGGGTGTGTTTCATTCTTAAATTGGGTTTTCAGTATCACCTGACAAAAAAGAGGATGTGGGGCATTACAAGGTATGTAATGTCAGAACGACAGTAATAAATCACCCCCGTTTTCGCAGCCTTTCTGCTGTACATCATGCTGCAACGTGGTATTTCCTCCTCTGCCTCGTCCATCTAGTGTGAACAGTGTGAAATTCTTCTCTGTATTTAACCCATTCACCAAGTGAAGCAGCAGGCAGCCAGGAGCACAGTGCCCGGGGAGCAGTGTGTGGGGACGGTACCTTGCGCAAGGGTACCTCAGTGGTGCCACTAGCTGTTCTGGGATTCAAACCTGTGACCTTCTGATTGCAGGGTCAACTTCCTAACCACCAGGCCACCAGCCACCCCTCTGCATTTGTGTTTGTGTCGTGCTGATGTATGAATGGAACTGCAGACTGTTATTAAAGTCCACATAATCAGATTAGGTCTGGGAGCCATGCACATGTTCGCTTGTGGGTCAGAGTTTATCAGAGTTTTTCAGACTGCTGGAGGAGACAAGCTTACTTTGACTTCAACTCTCAGAAGCTAGCTGTGTTTTTGGATTTCTTTGTGGAGAGACTGATATTCAAATCAGGCGTTTAAAAAAAAAAAGGGTCAAGTCAGATTTGCTTTGCACTGGAATCGTTTTATCTGCAAAGGAATTCTCGACAAAATAGACAACATACAGACTCAAAACACAAATCTAATTGAAATTAGTGAATGCATGCTAAAGCTATGGGTGTGGCAGATGATGATTAGGATGGTAAAATGCCAGAACATTCCTTACCAGGTTGTTTAGAGCCTTTCGCTGTTCTGCTTTTCATTTTTTTGCCTCATTCCAGTTCAACTTGCAGGCAACATAGGCGGCATCTTTCTTACTGATGTGGCAGGCTGGAGCGACAGGCTCATCTAGAAAGATAACTGGAACTGGTATGGTGGGTTATTGTCATGGCTTCTGCATACCTGACTCTGGTAATGAGAACGTCCTTGCATCGTCATTGCTATTGGCGAAGGAATCGTCTTTTTATGATGCTGATTAAACTTATTGCTCTGGTCTTTGCAAAAGAGCACCAGTCCTGCTGCAGTGAAGCAAGAATGATGATGATGATGATGATGATGGTGGTGGTGAAAGTGTTGTAAAGATATATGCAGGCCATGTGCGTATGTGTGTGGGTAGGGCTGTAAGATTAATCTTTTACATTAGTAAATCATAATTGGTGTATGAGCAAATCTCATTTCCAGATCACCAAAGGCTGCAGTGTTGAAACCAGTTACTTCACAGTTGGTGTGGGTGATCAAGCAAATCAATTCTTTTTGCAATGCGGGATATATTACAAACATATTTTTGTGACATTTAAAACGTTGGAATGGACAAAAACCTTAAGTGGTGGCATATTTAAAAACAGTAGGTTCAGCAAATCATAATTAGGGTTGTTATGATTAATTGATTAACAGATGAATCGGTTTTCAATAGACATGCACCGAATATTCGGCCACCGAAAATTTTCAGCCGAAAATGGCAAAAAATGCATTTTCGAGTTTTTTTTACCGCGACTGAAACAGTGATGACACAATGATGACGCACAATACCAACATTTCTAGAGGGGGTGCATCCACAAAGACTTTCTCGACGTCGGTATTAATTTATCATATAAAATCAAAACATCCCGATCACCATGCAGAGTATGAAGCACAGAAGAGGCAAGACCCTTCGAGCACACCCACTCCGTCTGTGTTTCTGAAAAGGCAAGGAAGTGTGCCAGTGATTACAGTTAATATATGGGCTAGGTCAGTCTTTGTTTTGATACACTATTTTGTTATAGGCCTACAAAGAATGTTGTTTTATCTTTCAACAGTTTTTACAGCACTTGTTCTAAATGCACTTTCTTCATGCACTTCGTTCAGAATATTAAAAATCACTAGTTTTATGAGAGAAGATATTTAATTATAATATTTCAGCTATCTTGCTTTTAGGCTATTCGTGAGTGGGGCCAAGTAAAATGTTTTATTTCAAATTTTATTTAATATTGTGCATTGTTTGAATGCTGAATAAATATTTGCGTAGTTTTGTAACAGATTTATTCTTTTAATAATGTAATAATAATTTGTTTCCGTTTCGGTTTTTCGGCCAAGTGTTTCAGTTTTCAGTTTCGGTCCAAATAAATAATTTTGGTGCATCCTTAATTTATAAGATCACACGCTCTCAATTAGTTGACTTAGTGGTTGATTTGCGTTTTGAGTGATAAACAGGGACTCCGGAGGTCATTATAAAAATTATAAAAATACAAATGAGGGCTCGTTGGAAAGGTCTCCTGGAGATCTACCGAACACTTGAAGTGTCTGAGTGCTTTCCCCGCTGAGATATTCAACTGGGAAGGTCAAATTACTGGGACACCGCAGCAAGGTGAATGGGTCCCCTTGTGTGAAAACATCCAGAAAAAATATATTTATTGCCTCATATGAGCAAAAAAGGCAGAGGATATTTGCAGTTTCCGCGTTATTGTGGGGATTTCTGCGTAAAACTGGGGGATTACTGTATTTGTAAGATTACCAGATTACTAATATTATCAATAGTGATGCCCCTAATTATGGAATAGCAAGATTAATATTTTTATGTAAGTAACCTACACATATCCTCTATAAAGGAAAATGTACATTTTATTTTCAGCTTCTTCTGTTTATGAACAGTTCTGCCGAAATCAATGCAAGTGCAAATCTTACCACTTAGAAATGATAATGAATTAAGGGGCTTCATGTAACATTTAAAAACGTCTGGTCAATTGATGCAAAACATAATTCAATGCGACTGTATGTTGTTATGACCAGATAAGAATTTCAGCATAAATGCAATAAAAAATATATGCATTCAAATATATATTAGTGAAGACAAAGTATGTCAAACATGTTATTCACTTTTGACCACAAAGTAGAACAGCATGATAAAATGTTGTTGTATTAACATTTTTTGTAGATTTTTGATTAATCACAAAAACCTCCATAAATGAATTGTTTTGAGGTGATATGGGGATGAGTATGGGGGTTCTTTTAAAGGCTGTATTGGAACACTTTTCTAACTAACCCTGCCAAATGGAGGCTATTTTTTTTTGCCTGACTGATTCTCAGTGTGAGTTATTTACATGGATTCATTTTTCTCACACCATGAGGGCAAATAAAATATGTACATTTCTGAAAAACAGTTCTGTTTTGGTGCATAAACAGTCTATAGATATCTAGAAATATCTGTCAGATTACTGTACAAATTCACAGATGAGATGTTATGGGAACATAAGATTTCCAAAAATATGTAAGGTTTTTTCAAAACTGAATGAATAAGATGTAAACAGTAATTCAGAGTAGTTTGGTGTACAATGCTCCATACTTGAGAAACTGACCCATTATATCATTGTTGCCAGCCAGTATCATAATTGTTCAACTTAGTGGTTGATTTGCATTTTGAGTGATAAACTGGGAATCCAGAGCCATGTTTAGTTTGAAAGTTCTTCACAAGGTGGAGCTATTAGCACTCAAATCAACTTGTATGTGCGTGAGTGCAAAGGAGGAAACCCACACCAGCAGGATCTCACTCATGTGTGCAGTTACAAAGGTCATGTATATTATGTAAAATATATATTTGTAATATACAATATATATTTATACAAATAGCTTGTATAGGATTATATTGTAGAGTTTTCAGATGTATCACTATTTTAGTATTATGAAATAGTGTATTGGTTTGCATCGTAAATAAAATGTCTGTATTTGTGCTGTAGACATTGTGATACTGGTTCTTATTACAACCACTTTTAAAAGCTTGCTTGGAGTGCCTACAGTGCATCATCATTCCAAATTAAACCACTGTGACTGCCTTATTTATGTCTCAGTGGTTGAATTACGGAGGAATTTAGAAAATCAGTGGAGCGCCCCTTTACATAAAAAAAATCTGTTAAATTTTACCCCGGATTAGGATGCGACTCTCCTCTGCTGTCATTTTTGAGGCATTTAGAGTAAACTGCTTTGAGAGGAGCCTGGCTGGGGCTTTCAGATTAATCTTAACAAGAAATGTTCTGCCTTTTCAAGTTATGTAATGATATTTCACTGTTATGAAGACGTTCACCATGTTGTGATGTAACTGCAGTGCAGTTTGCTCGTCTGTGTCGTGTCCCCCCTTCTGAGTCTGTGTTTTCATTGGGCCTGGTGTGTCCTGTGTGTGTGTGTGTTTGTGTGTGTGTGTGTATTTGTAGTCCTCCTCTTGGGGAGTTTAATCTGAGCCAGGCTCCAGCTGGTTGCCGTGCGGGGGAGCTCTCTCTGAGCTCTTAATTAACTCCACTACCGCGTTTATCATGCGAGCGTAGAGCCAAAGAAACTATAAAGTAAAAGAGAGGGCATTAAGCTTCAAGATTCTGGAAAGTGCTGGAAAGTCCAGCCCGAGTTGGCAGATGTAGGAGGTTCTTGGGAGTAAACTTAATTGCATTCTTTCAAAGCAGTAGTCAAACAAAGGGTCAGATGTCAGTTCCTTCCTCATAGCTTGTTATAATGAGGTGATACAGAGCGCAGGCATCTCAGCTTGATGTGCCGGTGCGTTTTCCGCTGTCTGAATGGACAAACGTGAACAAAAGTCCCATTCATGGTAAAATGTGTGAGTAATCTCAAGGTATTCTGATTTATACAGATTATGGCGCAGGTGATGGTGAGGATGTATTCTAATATATATATATATATATGAATATATGGATATTCAAATATTGCATATGTAGTTTGGATTAAAAAAAAAACCTAAAATAAGTTGTGTATTATATCATGTATTTACTGAGCATGCTGCCACAGAAAGGTTCATGTTATGTAAAATGTGCCCTTGCTTAAGCATTATTACACAAGATTTTTTTACTATTGGAAATAGTTAAAATAGAACAAAATATACTGGAGTTGTTGTCCGTATACTTGATGGTCTGCTGGAATATAGTCTATGTAATGGAGAAACAGGCTTAACAAGCCTGGAAATCCGGTGAATTCAGGGGAATTGGTTTAACGAATCTAATCGATCTTGTCTAAGCGCATGCATTTCTCTTTATTTCACTAATGGGGAAGACAGCGAGATATAGTTAAAGCAGATCAGCCTCTTTAGTCAGACCCCTGCACCCCTCCCCCTGACGTCCTGTTCTCACAGTATAACTCTAGAGAAAATCAGGCAATTTATTGCATTAATCACAATGGATTAGCACTTTTTATTGCTTAGTCATGCTCACAAAAGCCTTTCATCAAAGCCGACTCAGTGCCAGTACATGACTTAAACTGGGGGCCCTTTTTTTCACGGCATTAAACTGCACGGTCGAGCTCCTTTACACCAGAAGAAGTTTTACAGCAACCACTGACTTGCGACGACACTTAGCCTGCCCTCCGTTACCTAAGCAGACTCTACACTGCCCTCCTTAAAAGACTATAAAAGTGCTCCATTCATTATTCATTCATACCAGGAAAAGGCAGCATTTATACATAAGATCCACAGGCATGATGGCTACACCCACAGTAGAGTAAGGTGACCTATGAATAACCTGGTTCAGGTTTTAGAACTGGATGCAGAGCTTAGCACAGTTCATTCATACCCTTACTTGTGTCACACTCCTAGGAATAACCTGATTAGACACAAACAATAGATCTGTGGGGATCACATTATAATTCATTGGTGCAGGATAACTTTAGTGTGAGTCAGTAGTCATGGCACAGTCAGGAATGTCTATGTAATTGTGGGTAAAACAATAGATCAGTAAGTCCTTGTTACAAGCACATTATTTCTGGTCTTGATGCTTCATGCTTAGAAGTTGAAGCATAAAGATGAAGTTGAAGCACAATGGTGTGTATGTGTTTGTGTGTGTGCTTTTTGTGATCATATGTGAGTGCAAACTTTGCAGGAAATCTGATGTCTTAATTCTAACAGTTGGCCTTGTGTACTCCTGTCTTGCAGGCAGCTCCATCAGAAGCAGCTTCGTGTTATCCTTCACACGGCTGTCATGATGTCCCTAAATCCCCAGGCAGGCCTGTCTGCAGCTCCTTCCATGTGGACAAGCTGATAAATCCGGTTACTGGCTGTGGAGCCCAGGTGAGGCCTGTCCTCTCTGAGGCTTGCAGTGAGAAGCATGGACTCAACGGACTAAACTCCCAGCCCTGGTCAAACTCCATGATCACGGACGGACAGGCCAAGCCATGCCCCACCAGGATTGTGCGCATTTTTTCCTCCCAGCGCAAGTGTGGCATGGCAGGCCCCGAGCAGACTCCTCTTCGAGGCACGAACACCGGTCCGCAAGCTTGGCCTGGCCTCTCAGGTCTTCGGGTCATGGGCTCCTTCAAAAAGCTGCGCTCCTCTGTGCTCCAAGGCATCCAGAACAGGGGCAGTGCAATGGGAGCCAGCCAAGAGAACAACGTCTCCTCTGTTACCAACGAGGAGGGAAATGGCTTCCTGGTCACCAAACGTGATTTTGGGCAGGTTGTTGGAGGTGGTTCTAAGCAGGTACCCGCAGTGACCAACGGGGTATCGGCAGCTGGACAGAAAGTTTGTGTTTCAGAGGAGGAGGAGGATTGTGAGGTGGATGGTGAAGGTCTACTTCGGAACTCGCACTTCTCGAGGAGTATACGGAGGGCCTACGGGGCAGGACGTATCACTTTGTTGGACAACGGGGCAAGGCGGCCGGAAAGCCTCGCCACTCAAGATCCTGTTTCTCGCCCCCGTCCCTGTAGCTCTGTGGAACCCATTGGGCCTGATGTTATCCTTGACAGTGAAGAGAGCGTCATGGCTTTGAGCAGACTGAGCAAAAGTGCTGACAACTTGCATATTTTCAAAAGTCCCTTCAAACGTAAAGCCCCCTCAGCTCAGCCCCAGAGCCCCAAAATGTTGAGCACCCCAAATATCCACAGAGCAGTTAGTGCTTCTTCTGTGGACATGCGGGAACGTAGGTCAGGTCGGCACAAAAGTCCCACAGGAGTGCGGGGACAAATGCTGAAATTTGTCGGCAGTTTGACAGATCTTTCGACCAACCGCAAAGCCAATCCTAGCCCCGTTCCCAACGCCACGGTGTCAGCTCTCAGCCAGCTCCACGACGACTATTCCCGCAGGACCCCCTGCGTCCCCACCAGTGAGCGCCAGCGCAGGCCTGCACCAGCACATTCTCGGGCGTCTGACAGACAGAAAGTACAGGCTGTTGTTCATAGACATGCTCCATCCATAAACGCCACACCATCAGTGCCCACCATCTTTACGTCCTTCCATGATGAGGCTGTGGAGCATTCCAGCCCCAAAGCACAGCTTTCCAGTTCCTATGAACGGCTCCCAGTGACCTCACCAGCTTCACCATTTCATACCACTGGTAGACCTGTCACAGAAAGCTGTGGGACTGTTGAGGAGCAGCACAATGTAACAAATGAGCCTCTTCAGCATCAGTACTGCATGAGCCAGGAACAGACACTGAACAGCATTAAAGTAAACTTAGAGGTAAGACACTCATCATAATCTTTTCGGTTCTACTTGAGGCTGCTTTATGTATTTGTTATATGTAATGAAAAGAAGACATTAAAATAAATATTAAATTAAATATTTATGGTCAACATTGGACTGATAATAGTATCAAAGTATCAAAGCGCGTTATTTATTAGAGCTTGGTAAAGTATAGTTCATTGCAATTAGGACAAATAGCTGGACTTTTTATAGCTCCAGAGATTTGTTACAGTAATAGCAGATCACATGACTGATAAACTGGGAAATTAATTCTCCAAATAAAACCTGGTTGTGAAACGGGAATGGCCTTTCACCTTGTGTTTAAAGTTGGTTAAACTTATATTTTCCAAGTTGAACCGTTTTGCAAACTGAAACTGGGCAGAAACATCACACCTTAACCCTTTTACTGGCTCAATTCTTTTTTTATTATTCTTAAAAATTGCAGCAACTGGCTTATAAGTTAGGCATAATTATCATGTTGGCGAATTTAGCATCAACACTTGACTGGGTTGACTCTATTTACATCATAAAGCTGCAACACGGATCGCATAAAATTATAATAATAAATCATCTGATTGTAGGCTTTTGTTTGCTGCAAAAATTTTCTGGTTCCTATTGAAAACTATTATTTTGCTGGTTTTGTGTGTCAAAGACAATCAAAATCAACATGGGAAGTAAGACATAATGACATTTGCTTTCTAATATTATATCAGAATTATTAATGCTAGTGGCTTTTAGACCATTTCTCATGACTCATACACTCCTAGTCATGAGGAATAAAATATATCTTGTCACATTTAATGTCCTAAAGCACAACAAAGTGGTTGGCCCATTTCGAGTAAAATGATGAAACTTGTGTCGAGGTCACTGATTGTGTGGTGTCAGCTGGGTGACATTGACCTTTGTTGTCGGAAGTGCTAAGTGGCAGCGGCAGCAGACTGCATTGAGTGAAGTATATGGATTGATTATAACTTACGTCAGATGCAGGTTATTGAGCTGGGCCTTGTACTTGTCACTAAAACCTCACCTTCTGGCCAAACAAGCCTGGCTCTGATGCCAAGATATTGTCCTTAGAGCAAGCAATATAATCCATTAAGCTTCATGGATTGGTTGGAAAATCTTTCCTTCAACAGTTTCCTCTCACCCCATTGGATGGCTCACTTTTCATTCTGCATTAAGCGAGACTTTTTATGGCTGTAAACACATGACATGGGAGCCTCAGCTGTGCTGCTCCTGAAGGAGAGCTCGTAGGGTTAATGATTCATTGATGTTTATGGTTAGTTAAGTTGCTTAAGCCACGCTGCCGGGCCTGAGGCTGGACATTTATCAGCCCAGGTTCCCCTCCCCTTGAAGCCAGCCCAGGGGCAAAGTCCAGGAACTGCACTAGACCGGTGCAGGCATAGCACACAAGCAGAGAACCATAGACTGGGTTGCTAGAGTCCATCTCTTGGAGAACGACCCTGAGGACATCTAGAGCTCCTCTGTTTGTTTCTGTTAAGAAGCTTCATGTGCAAGAGTGTGTGTGTGTGTCTGTGTCACCATGGTGCTGATTTACTGTGTTCCATTTCAGTGCATCTGGAAATCTCCGGAGAAAGGCACTGAAAATTTAGAGGTAAGCGGTTTTTCTTTTTCCATCCTTAGGCCACATCACTTGTAGAGTGGACTCTAGACGTTCTCCGTGACCGCATTATCAGAAGAGCACAAACGCCAGAACAGCTGAGGCATCAGAATCAGACAGGACAGCACATGTAGGCCCTCGCTGAGTGCAATACAGTTTCTGTCATAAAATCTATAACAAGAAATTAATTGTTTTTCTTAATTTAAAGCGTTCTATTTCCTCAAAGTGATGTTTGCTCATACAGTCAGTGGAAGAAAAGCCCGCCATTCTAACCGGTCTCATGCTGACTCATAAATGTGCAAACATAAACAGCTCATTACACTTCAGGAACTGCCAATGACTGCACAGTGTAAACACTGGATTTGATTTGATTTGCTCCACTGCTAATTTAGTGAAAAATATGTTGCTCATTATTCATTTAAACTGTATGTTTGGCCTGTGAGTGTGCAATTGTGTGTTAATGATTTGGGTGGAAATGTAAATACTGTGATTTATATGCTGTACACAAACAAATTAGAGATATATATATATATATTTAGCTTTTTCTTCACACGAATGTATATTGCCAGACTGCCGAGTCATAAGCTGTGCATTGTTAGGTTTGGATATAAGTAAATATTCAGCTCTTGCGATCTGAAACCTGCTTTCTTGTTATAAAATGTTTAATCGCTCAGCTTTAATAAATCCCCCATCACAAACTTTAAAACTCTGGACTTCTGTCAGACTCAGAACAATCACATTTTTTGTTGCAGGGATTTTGTGGTGTTTAACTCTCAGAATTACTGTATTATTCTATACAAGCAATCAAACTAGTTTTTCACGCACTGAAGTCTTCTACATTTGCATGTTATTCACTTAATATTTAATAAAAATACACTCAGTATTACAATTACATTTACAGCATGTTCACCATTCAAGTACCTCTATAAGCCAGAAATTTGCATATTTTTGATTCATCACTAATGATCTACAAAAAGTTTACTAAGTAGAATTACAATGGGATCACCGGACGACTGTTAGATATTTAATGAGCTATTAAGTGACATCAAATAGGATGAAACAGTTCTCGAGTGCATTTAAAGTTAAAGGACAGTCTAGAATTTGACTCACAGACATGCACTATTACAGACTTTCATCTTATGAAGTTGTTGTTCACTCAACAAACTTTCTAGTGTTTAACAAGGATAAAAATCAGCAGTTTATGAAACAAATGCATTAGTGATTAAAAAAAAAATAGTGTGCAATATTTTTGTACCATAAAAACGACAAGGACTGTTATTCAACATGTCAGAATTACTGTCTAATCTTTGATCTACTCATAAGCTTTTAAACTGTTTGCTGAACTGAAATCTGACACACGCTGCTTCTGTCTTCTAGGTAGCAACAGAAGACGCAGCTGCAGAAGATCTGAAGCTACACAATGAGAAACCGAGCGACTGTGCCTTTGCTAGTCCTCCTGCCACACCCACATGTGCCTCAGAGTCGCCTATGGCAACCACGCCAACCTCGTCAGGCTCTGGCGGTGACACGCCCACCTCCTCTGTACCCAGGAGGAGAGCGGGCAGATCCAGACCTCGACCCATCTCTGATTACGGCCAGCAGATCTGCAGGAAATACTCCATACCTGAGGAGGAAGGGGAACGCCAAGAGGAGGCGATGGACTGCACTTCTCATGAGGACTACAACAGCAATGGCGGATACACCGACCGGGGCAGCCCAGAGAATGGCCAAGTGAATGGACTTCTGGACAACATGAAGAGACGACCCATATCAGTTATTGGAGGAGTGGATCTGTTTTCCTCTCCTGACGAGAAGGAAGACACTGATAGTCTGCCTTCTGTAAGCGTTGCTTCACTTTGAGTTTAAGGAACACACCAGTGTTTTTCAGACTAATCTCCATCTGCTGCATCTGTACTGGACCATCAATTACCAGTGACAATAATGTTTAAGTGCTTTCCTGTTATTAGAAACGAAAGAAAACCTACTGACCCAAAAAAGACTCAATATTGAATTATAATAGAGGTTTCTGGACAGTTGCACTCAAACAAAGCAGGTTTTAGGATGAGACAGACATGAGCTGTACATGAGTGATCAGGCAGAGCCTGTGAAAACTACACACCAGTGGACTAGGAATATATTACCAGCCTTCTGGGAAACTAGTCTTTGAAAGAAAGAATTTAAAAGATTAAGCCTTAATATACAACACATTTATCGTCTATTGTCAGTAAGAGACTTCAGCTGGTTGGTCAAAATTAGTGTCAGTGGTAACTTATAACCATATGCTTCAGATGCAGCGAATAGAGATTAGTATTAAAATTGCTAATCCTTTTATCCTTTTTGTTTGTGTTTAGTTTTTAATTGAATTGATTTTGCCTGATTCTTTAAGTCAGGTCAGTTTATTTATAAGGCGAATTTTAAAACAGAATTTGGCCCAAAGTACTTTGCAAAGTCAAGTGGTAAAAAGTAGACAAATATTTAAATAAAAACATTAACAATCCGTTACCCACACTCAGCAGCAGCATTATTATCATTTAGCTTTTAGCATTTAGTTTTCCCTGTTAAACTTGAATTCTTCCCCAGATATCATCAGCCCCAACTCCTGAAAGACTCTTGACTCTTTGATGATTATCTTTGCAGTACATCAAGTTTTCTCCTTCACTGTACAGATTGTGTTATGAGCTTGTGACATCATAAGTTAAATAGTTAGGCCCTCAGCTCTTTTGTTGCATTCAGGTTAATCCAGAATTATTGTATTTACAAGCTCCTAACAGGAAACACAGCTCAAGTGTTGCTTTGAGTCATAACTACCCACAGAAAAAACAAGTCACCAAAATATAGCCCAGGCTGCATGATGTCATGGTTCACTCTCACTTCCTTGTGTCATGACCCTTGTAATATTTTCTGTAGTTCTTAATAGATAATAGATGAAACATTCCTTTTATCGCTTCTTAGACAGCAGTTGAATCTTCTGAATCATTACAGTCAAATCACTTTATTGTGTTTGATGTTTGGCATAAATATTACAGTTTCATTACAGTATTTTTAATCAGTGGCATCAACTTTGTGGTCTTTAGGAAAATCACTGAAAGAGCGACGTGTCTTTTTGTTAAAAAGGATTTGACTTGTACTGTTATGTATTCGTTTCAGGGCAGAATGTAATATGTACTCTGTTCTAGGTCATTGCCCTTTTCAGAACAGTCATTGAACTCTTTCTCTAAACATAAACTGTAGAGAATGGTTTTAAACCTTTTAATAAAAGTTGCACCTCTGTTGCTGTATTCCAGCCTGGTCCTCGGCCCCCCATGCCCTCCCATGGCGTTCCTCCATACAGGGCAGTGTCAGCCCGTCTGCGTCCCTGCGTCTTTTCCCAAAGCACCCCCACCGGTCTGGACAGGGTGGGCCGTCGGAAACTGCATAGAATCCTCAGTGGTGAGTCTGCAGGTGTCTGTCTGTTAGAAAAAACGCACAAGATAAAAGGCAAAGCTAAAGTAATAAACTTCAGACTCCAAACATTGACTGATTTACATTTGGAGTAAAGGGGACACTGTGTAATGTAAATTGAAGCTTAATATGTTGTTTTTGGACTGTGCAGATGGAAGCTCAGAAGGCTGTTCAGGACAGGATGACAGTGTGAGTGAAGAGGACGGCAGTTTTGATGAGCTTACTGAAGGAACACCATATCTGCAGCCAGAGGTCGATCTGTCAACTCTCAACCAGGTCAGCAACCAAGAGTTTAAGTGTGTGTGTGTGTGTGTGTGTGTGTGTGTGTGTGTGTGTGTGTGTGTGTGTGTGTGTGTGTGTGTGTGT